>JAQFZL010000011.1:0-41381 GCA_034695685.1 Galumna lanceata
AGAGAGAGAGAGAGAGAGAGAGAGAGAGAGAGAGAGAAAGAGAGAGAGAGGAAATATTATCAGAAAACATGTTATTTTGTTTGAAAAATTTATTCAACGATTTGTAGTATTCGTTGTATTAAATGTGAGTATTAGTCGATTAGAAATTTCCAGATATATTTAATTAGGATTATTGTATTGGAAGTAAGGGATAATAAAGAGAAATGGGGGAAACGCTTCATTGATATACAAGGGGTGTCACAAAATTAGCGATACAATGGTTTGCAACTGGTTTTCAATTAAACTGAATAATAGACACTTGGATTCTTTCACTATAAAATTGGTATTTTTTGTGAAAGTAAGGCTAAGCATCTGGACTAATGCTATGAATGAAGTACATTGATTGCACCTTGCTACTTCATCAATGTAGGCCCAGAATAGAAAACATTTGGATGAAAGAGAAAAGTCATACAATTCATGCAATTTTGTGTTTAACTTTTATGCCATTGAATCACGAGATATACGTTTAGACGAATGTTATATATTTTATATACAATTTATTATATATTGTTATATATTGTTATACACTCTTTTGTAACGAATAGATAACATTCAATACACCATTAAATTAGGTACGACAGCAAAAAAATGCAATCACACGCACAGTACATATGCGGTGCACAAAACTAATAGACACAGGAAGTGGTGTGCAATAGCTATGATCTGTTCAGTTATAAATGGAGTAAAGCAAAAATGACTGGACAACGGTCTCCGTATTTATGGATTGCAAACACATTGAATTAATGCACAATAAAAACAGAGGACTCGTATATAAGCAAACAAATAACCACAAAAGAACTGCTCTGATATAGAAAGGCAGAGAAAGTACTGTACAATCACTTTCTGGTTGTGTGAACAGCGATTGTTTTTCGTTATGAATACCACAATAGAGAAAATCATTGAATACTGTATACAATGAATGAGTGAATGCATACGAATATATCGCTTTTCTTTTGCAAACCATATCCAAAAGCATATCATATTTGAAATGAAATTTTTTAGATTTTCTATCAAAACATAGAGTATTGCATGAGTTGAGTCGTTGTTCACTTAAATTTGCTTATATTTGGTTTCACGGATGGCGTGATTATTGGCCAAACATACAATACATTAAGATTATATCCACTCTTCTCTGCATAAACTGAATATTCAGTTATAGCTAATAAGCATCAGACAAATCAAACATTTGATTCATTGCCCGAAACAAAACCTAAAATAAGATTCACTTTTAAAGAGCTATTTATTTATGTTTTGAAAAATATTTAATAAAATTTTAAATTATATTTTATGGAAAAGTAGTGAAAATGTTGTTATCTGACTGTTCATAATATTGGAGTACATTTATGCATATGAATGTCTCCTTTAGTGTTTAGAGAGACAAATATCCTAACATTAAATACTCTTTTGTTTTTTACTCAACATTTTTTTCAAAACCACAATTTAGTAGTATTTTTAGGCTCTTTTGTCACTATTAGCACACAATTGCAGTACATTTCAGAATGAAAAACATTGAGAATAGAGTGAAATGTTATAATTTTTGATCAATAATAGTAAGGCTGTTACTGGACTCCACCCAACAGTCCACCCAAACAGTGCTGTTTTCCCAGCACTGATTACATGCATATACGGTAAAATGTACTCACAGGAGAAAAAGCCAACACTTTTTTGCTCATAACAAATATATTATATACCCATATATATAATATATAAATACATCAAAATTCCATATAATTAATTAATTTTTATACTCATATATACATTGAATGTCGTTTTCTATGAATTTGGGAATAATATCGACCGAAAAACTAGTAATAGTAGTGATATTAGATATGATATTAGAAAAAAATTAGATCATTAGAAGGACTAAGAATTCACAACCAAACCAGAAGTTAAGGAAAGCAGTGCTTTATTTTGGTTCCTAATCTCATCTTTAATTACAGGAGGGATGCAGTGGAGCATAAGGGGAGAGCAAATGGGAAATCACACCCCAGGGAATCGACAGCGACTAAATGGACCACAAGAGAAAATGACCGAATGCTTGAAGTTTGTGCAGCACTGGCTCTGACTCTTAAACACAAACACAAGACTTCGTTCCAAATGCTATGCAATGATCGCCAAATGAACGCATCGAAGAACACAACATAAGAAATAAGTGACCGAAAGAGAGGGAGAGGGAAGGAGAGAGAGAGGGAAGAGAAGAGTGAGGGAGGGGAGGGAGAGAGAGGTCAGCTTTGAAGCAAAAAAAGCAAAGTATAAAAAATAAAATGCTTTCTCATTGACATTAGTTTTTATTATTATTATTTGAGTCAAATGGAAAGAAAAGTCAAATCAAAAGTAATAAATAGTATTTTTCATATAATAAAACAGACATATAATCGTTGGCTTGCATTTAGTTGAATACTGGAAATACTTTGGTTTGGCTTTTAGTGTAAAAACCACTTTCTATTCCAACTGATAAACGAATGAATTGAATGAATGGCAAAAATCGGGTTTATTTTGAGGTCGAATCGTAAGAGAAATAGATATCCATTCGTTTGAATTGCATTGAATGTAAAGAAACAATGAATTAAATAGAGAAGACTTGAAAGGCATCTAAAAAATCAGAAATTATTTTCTCTTTTCTTAAAACAGTATTTCATCTGAAATTACGAAATGGAAGAACTCTTTTTGTTTGAAAATTTGAATTTTTATTTCCAGATCTTTTAAAACAATGAAACGAAATATCAATTTATTTAATGAATTGTTAAAAACAAAAATGAATTTGTTTTTTCTGTAGGCTTTTCATAATATGTTGAGATCTATCGACAAAATTAATTTAACCACAATTTCGGGTATGATTTGGAGCAAAAAAGAGCTTTTGGCTCATGTTTTTCCTTAGACACAATTTTCCCATTAGACTAATAGATCGGTAGGTCTGGTAATAATGTTCAACCTTTCAAAAGAGTTATTACACAAAAACATTGCCTTTAGGTTCTTATGGATTAGTTGTGATGCCAACAATTCTCAATGTTTTCCTCTAATTATTCTCTTATTTGTGTTAAACTCTAAAACACTACAAATATATTTAATAATAAATAATATTATAAAACTTTTATAATGAATTGCATTAAATATTGAAAATATTTCAAAATTCATTTTTGTTGTGATCTATCATTTAATGAATTTTCAAAACAAAATTTCATAAAAATTACATAAAGAAGAAAATCATTTCTTCATAAAAGTTTAATTCGTTAGAAAGTGTTACGGAATTTCTGAAAATTTCTGATAATTTGTAGAAATATTTTATTCAAGAATTAGAAGTATTTGAGACGAAGAAAAGTATAAATGATTTCAATATTTGCGAAGAGTGTAAACAAGAGTTGGAGAGGAGATGATAAATGAAACCTTTAAAGTGAAGCTCGGATTTGGTTTCAAAGTCACGTTTAAAGTGGTGGAGAAAAGTCACATCACATTAAGCACAAGTAATAATGAAATTTTTGGTCTCAATCTTATAGATATGCACACAAATTGAGTCTACCATCTCATTGAATGCCAGTTCACTTTACATTATGTCTGGTGTCTGACCGCTACTATTAGTTCGGATTTAATTGGACACAAATTTCCAATGGGATGTTAATCACTGGACTAAACGACACTTCACTCGATTGGGAATATTCAACACTATTAGTAAACACATCTCTATTATAATCTGAGTTGTGGTCTCGTCTAAGATAAAAGCCTAAAACGAATTTCTATTTAATGGCAGAATATTAAACGCAAATGGATTTGAGTATGAGATCGACTTTGATTACAATAATGGCTAAAATGGAAAATCTTATCTAATATTAGGAACAATCAGAAGGAATAACTTTTATGTCATTAGAAATTCTTGAAGTGATTTCTTCTTTTGTGATTTGAAAACAGAATTTTTAGCCCTAATATATAAAATTGAATTCACAGAAATAAAACGAAGAAAATATGAGAATCAAATCAAATTACAGTTTACTTTAGGCACAACCAAATCGTAGCACAAATTCATATAAAAGTGATTTCTATTCGACAAAAACGTCTGAATTATTCTCTTTTCAAAGAGTTTTAAAGAAAAAGTCGAATAAGAAAACAATTTTATATTAAATTTAAAATAAATTTCGTAATTCGATAACTCAATGACTAAATAGTTATGAAAAGAGAAAAAAATATTAATTTCAATATAAAAGAAAATATGAAATTCTAGGACTTAAAGCAATAAAATTAGCTCAGAGTATAAATATGTAAGCAATGGAAAAATCTTTTGACTTTGAAAATAAACGGAAAAATCTCAAAGAATAATAAGCTTAAAGTATATTAGAATAAATACCACATCATATAAATCCTTTGGTATGGAAATTGTTTTGCATAATAAATGATAAGATATTCGATAATATTCTCTATTCTATTAAAAGCAGTAAAACTGAAGCCAACAATACGTCATAAAAATAATTTCCGATAAAAATTTAAATGAAATTCACTTTTAAATTCAAGGCTCACTTCCAAACGTTTTGTACTAAAATATTGAATTATTTAAACTAAAAATATTCATTCGTCTGTAACCGTCGAGAGGACTGACACTCGTATCATAAGGATTACGAATAGATTGAAATTTCAATTAAAACAAAAACCAAAATAATCTGATTTCAACTTTTATTTAAATGAATAAAAAACGATATAAAAGAACACAATATATGAGAATTGAAACGAATTTTGAAGAAAATTAGATCAAAAGTGAAAGAAGAGGGTATAAGAAGAGGGCATAAAATAATTATTATATGAAAGTAATGCAATGAACACATAGAGGATCGCTTCTAAGCTCTACCAGTGTTTGGAAAGTGTTGGCTGAGAGGGATTTGCCTCAAAATTCAATAAGAATAAGCAAATACTTGGGCTAATGGAAGGCAACCAAACTTTCATATAATGGCTTATAGGACCTCAATCTATGCCAAATATAAGGCACACGAAGTACTGCTAACCACTTCCATTGCATACATTTATACGTATATATACTCTACTAAACAAATATAAATCTATGAAATATATATATATATATAAATACACTCTTTGTGTTTACATTAAAGATGTGTAATTACTGGGAGAAACCTTTCCTCCGTTTGTAGTCTTTTGAAAACCCATATAAAAATGAAAAATATCTTCGAATGAAGAATTCAATCGAATCTATCAATTGATTGATTGAACGATGGATTTGCTTTCAAAACAATATAATTAGATTTGGATCATAAGAAGCATAAAAAGGATGAAAAATAATAATAAAAACATGACATTAGCTGTAATTTTATTCATAAACACAAAAATTAGTGGCATTAAAATGGTGTAGAAAATTATGAGCCCTTTAATAGCTAACCACTAAAAAAATGTCATCAAAAAAGCGACTGAAAATAATGAACTAAAAGAGAAAATTTTTCAATAAAACAGTAGAGAAATGAAAAACAAAAGGAAAGCAAAAGTCTTGTATATAATATTAGAATGAAAACAGTGAACAAAAGTTAAAGAAGTTTTCTCTTGTGGCACAAGACTGACCACTGGAGCAAAAATACACTATTATATAAGTTTTGAGTTCATAGCTGTGCACCAGTGCTATGCTGTGCAGTCATTCATTGTGTTTACCTCATTAACGATGAAAAGCAAAACAGAATGAAATATAAGAAAAGAGAAAACAAAAAGAAAAGCAAAAATTCAGAGAATTGTATAGAAATATATAAACGAAAATATTATAAATATATTTCTATATCACATATATATTTGTTGGTCCAAAAAGAGAGATACAGAGCCAAAGCCGGTGCTCACATACATTAGACATACTCTGAAAGACAGTGACATTTCATAGCAATTGGAACGACAAAAATGATAGTGCAGTGAAAGCAACTGTAAGGATGCAAAATGAGAAGACTGGCTGATAGAGCACAGGCAGAACATAGCCAGAGCACAGTTAAAGCATAGACATTGCCGTGTACTGCCTCTATTGCCGGTTGTGTAGGACAGAGATGCGGATGCAGTAGTCATTGATGCGGTAAAATACATGTGCATCCGATGAAAAGACAGGAGACGTCGACCAGAAACAAATGGCATCGCAATGTTATTGTTGCACATAATAAGTGATGGCTCTGTACTGTCTGTCCGGCCATTCAGTCCAATATCACAAACGACTAAACCGAATCTCATGAGAGAATTCAATACAAAACTTATTTCGATGAAACAAATGAATTCACATTTTTTCCGATAAAAATCCAGTTTTTAATCCGTTTTGAAGACAATCGATATTCTTGTCGTGAATTTCATTCGAAGCCAAAAATCAATCAAATGTTTGGTTCGCAAGAGTTTAAAGTTTAACGAAAACAATACCAACGAATAAAATATTCGAATTATTTGCAAAAATAATAGACAATCTCTCTCTCTCTCTCTCTCTCTCTCTCTCTCTCTCTCTCTCTCTCTCTCTCACACACACACACACACACACACACACACACACAAACACTCACTCACACACTCACTCACTCACTCTCGCTCACCCTTTGAAACGATTTTATTAATAGAAAAATACAATTTTGAAAATTTGAAGTATTTTTGAAAAAAAAGTCGAGAATATATTCAAACGAATAAATTTGAAAAAATAGTTTAAAAATCGATTTATTATTTTGGAGTTAAAATCAGAAAGAAATCGATCGAAGATTTTTTGAGCCCTAATTGAATGATAAACTGAATAATCGAAATATCGGCGGATAGAGTGGACTGAAGGAAAAGGTCACAACTGAAGTAATTTATGAGATAAGGCTCGCAATGGAATGAATCGAATCAAAAGAGAACCAAAAGAAGAGAAGAATCGATAAACTGGTCTATAGAGTGAAAGAGAAGGCCATAAGAGAACCGCTAACTTATGATATGATAGTAACAAAGTTTTTGTGTCGAAACGTTGGACTCACTGTAAGGATCATTAGGCACAGAGACGTTACGACTAACTCAACAAAATGGACACAACAGCCAAACGACATGCAAAGACATACACAATCTAATGCTGTGTCCGCTCTTCATAAACCAAAAACGCAAAATAAGCCTAAATATTATGGACAGAGAAACTGGATCTCAGTATTAGTCTCTAACAATAGTCTCTGTCCATTCAACTTATCATCATTTGGTGTCTATTCATTGCGTTATCGATATCTGAATCCAATGGACTGTCAGTGTCTTCGCCTTTATTTGTATTTAATATTTATTGATGTTATTCTACAAAAATGGTCGACACCTTAACACTGCTGTCACACATTGAATGCGTATTGAAAATAAACAACAGGTTTAGGTTTAGGTCATTCCATTCAAAATTACATTTCAAACATTAACCCAAAACTCACGAATTTAAAGAAATTACACAAATCTTCAAATATAAGTCTAATTAATTATTAAAGTTTTGGTTTTATATAAAATTCATAACTCCATTCAAATATTGGTTTTCACTCAAAATAGTTATAAAAATCAATATTTAAATACAAAAGTAGTAATAAATGGATTTGACTGTATGTTGGTCTCCAGTGCCAACCTCAGCATCTCCAGTATTTTTCTTATTCAAAGCACATGCATTTAAGTTATTTCGGTCACTTTTTCATTTTGAGATTCATCCATCAGCCCATAAATATTCTACGAGTCAGAGCTCTTTCAGTCTCAATGAGAAATATAGCTCAGAATAAGAGTAGAAGAGAAGAGAGAAAGAGAGAGAGAGATAGAAAGAGAGCTAAGAATACGAGCCATACAGAGATTGTAAAAGAGGAAAGAAAAAGAAGAATCAGTGACGCTCTTAAGTGCATCCAAACTCTCTCTCAGAGCAATAGTGGTGTTTGCGATCCAAAGGATTTTTGAAATCCTTTTGTATGAAAAAAATGCTGAAAATAATGGCAGTAAAGAATAGAATAGAATAGAGAAGACATAAAATATAAGGCAAAGGATGGACCAGAATATACCTTTACATACATTGATGTTTTGCTTTTTCAAAGAAGAAGATATATTTATAATTTTGTGATTTCTTTGCCGCTAACGTATAAATGCATTGAAATCTTAATAACAATGGCTTCGACTGTAGAGTCGAGCACTGGTTTGACAGCAAATGTAATCAAAACTTATTATATTATTATATATTTTATACGAAAATTTTAAACAAAATATAGCGCTTCAAACAAATGAACAAAAATAAAATGAATTTAAAAATAATATAAGGGTTAAGGAGTTTTGAGCCCTTTCTATGACTCGGATTAAAGGAAAGTATAAGATTTTAAACGAATAAAAGAAAAGGAAAATAAGTGAAAGAAAAACAGTGAACACAAAAGAAAGCGATTGTATGTAATGTAGAGCTTAAGAGAAAGTTTGTTCTCTCCTTAGACCTGATTCTTGTGCTTCTCTTGTGATCAAAGCTCACCAGCGATGGAATCGAGAAAAGAAAAGTTTCATTAGACTCAAGCACTCTATGGAAAGTAATTGTCTGATAGAGAGAAGAACAGAGTTAAGGCAAGGGAGGGAACGGCCCATTGAGACTCGAGTATCCTTTTACTTACGAAACACACATTCGTAGACAAACACAAACACATTGAAAGAGAAAGAGAGCAAAAGATAGCGATAGAAAAACGGATAGAGAATTGAGAGGCGAATACAGAAATACAATCAAAAGCTTCGCAATAGATTTGAAGCCTATCTTTGAATTAAAAGCGAAAGAAAAAGAGGAAATTTGGGGAAAATAGTATTGCTTTCGATAAAACTACAGAAATGCGATCCAAATAAATATATATCGAAATCATGGCTTTTCTCTAACACTGAATTCAAAAAATTCTTTAGAGAAAAAGTGAAGACTAAGTAAATGAGAAGAAATATAAAAGATATGAGAGATCTTATATGAAGGCATAGACATTAGTAATGAGATGTAGGCAATGCCACCACTACTGAGTAATAGTAGTTGTGCTGCAATCAAATTACATTCATTTATCTTAGTTTTAAAAAAATGCCAACATTTGAGTTAAATCGTGCGTTTCATTCATTGCGGCACTGAATTCACTGAATTAATTTCTTTTAAAAGACATCTTAACTCCGATAAAAACAGAGAAATAATAAGAATGAGAAGAACTGTTAGACTGAAGCACAGAATATCTTATTCTAATAAACAATAGGCTTTTGGCCATAGACTCGATTCCAATGGCAGCCATTAATATAAAAATCTATGTAAAGATTGAGAGAAGAGAAGCCAATGGAAGCCAGTAATCCCTTTCGCCCCAAATTTTAAAAAAACAGTTTCTCTTAGAAATTCTTAATTTATTCAAACTTTTGTTTAGTGGAGCGTCAAAAACAAAAGAGTTCGGGGATAGGGTTTGCAAAGAATAATAGCTAAATTCTCGGCTCACAAAATGCTTGATAGCTTTAGACGACTTTCTCAGCAATCAATGACGGAATGAGTAGAATAAGGGATGAGTGCAACGACTGAATCAATGAAAGGCTACCCAAAAGCCGTTTTAAAATATTTTTTAGGCCCAGAGAAGAATATGAGTGTAATTCTGATTTCACACAACTCTGAACTCATGGCAGAGACGAAAGTGTAAGAAATTTAGTGCTAAATAACACAAAAAGGCATCGGTTTTGAAAATTTTTGAGATATGACTCAAAAGAATGGAATAGAATGTGAATCGAGAAAAGTATACCTAACTATTCATTGAGTGTACAAACTATGGAAAACTAAATTTAAAAAAAGTTGGTTTGCGTTCGTTTGCGTTGTTTGTCTTGGATTCCATCACACACTTCATTAACTTCTCATTCCTATGCAAATGAGAGACCAATGAATGCTCTATTCGTCGCATTTATAGAGTTTACTCTTAAAACCGTTGCCTTTCTTTAGGTTTGCAATGAAATCAAACTATTTTTATAGTGAATTGAATGCTATTCATAAAAATGTAACTCATTTGAAAGCAGACTATTCTTGCAAAACAGTGGAGCAAAAAATTGATTCACATTTAACCTAATTCTAAGGGTTTTGATTAAAGCTATAAACAGAAGGAAAGGAATGAAAAACATATAATAAATATACGTTTTTAACGATTTTATAATCTATTCACACAATACAGAAATCAATATATTTTTTATATAATTCTTTTGTTAAACTAAATACAAGAAAAATAGTGAAAAGAAAAAACATTTTCAGTTTATTTGATATTTATATTTCTCTATTCAAACAATTGAGAGATATTTTAGTTGAAAATGTATTTAACGATAGGGTTTTTAATGGCTTTCAAAAGAACTGTGAGTATAGCCACTCATCAAATGTTTATTTTCACAGAATTTCAGAAAATATGAAAACAAAACTCGAGTGAAAAAGTATTTCTGAGACGAGAGTTAATTAAACTTTTAGGGCTAAACTGTGAAGGAATTGTTAGCCAATGTTAGCATATATTAGACTCATTGATAAAAGTGATGCAAAATATTTCACTTAAAATACTCTTTTGGAGATTCAAATGTGAATTACACTCGAATTGCTATCAAAACACAACTAAACACTCGAAACAAACTCGAAAAATGTAAACAAACAGACAAACCATATATTTGTTTATCGTATGTATTGTTAGATTAGAATTCGTTTTAAATTAATTACTTTAAAACATTGGATTTCCGTTCGGTTTTCCGAAAATACATTTCAAATGAAAAATGTGTTTCATTTGAGGCAAAAAAAAGATAAATACAAAAGTGAAACATAAATATAATAATAGTGTCGACAATCAAAATAATCGCAATTAAAATTTCTAATAACGAGAACTAATGAAAAGCCAAACATCACTCAGTTTTTACTTAACTAAACAATTGATTTGAAGCAAAGTGTGACACGTTTTGAGTTTTTGTTATTTTCACAACCATTTAGTTAGTTATCTCTTTTCAGACATTGTTATAAACAATTTCTGAATGAATGGCTAAAAGTGACATATACTTCATGTGTCACTACTTGTTGCTTAAGACAAACTTTGACGCGAAGAACAGTTGCAAACACCAGAAAAGTGGTGTTCAGTGGTGTTCGGCACTGACTTCTGTCTCATAGTCTAAATAAATGCTAATTTATCTCTTCTGACACTTTAGTGTCGCACTTATTGAAAGGATTAATCTGTTTTACAGCTCAGACAGCGGTTAAGCCAACTCTTCATAAATTAATACTAAACTCATATAAAAATGAAAAAAAAAAATCTTATATTTTGGAAAATATATTACAAACAACGAATGCTTTTCAAACTTAATGTTTAATACATTTTTATTCACAGATTATTTATTTCGTGATTCAAGAAATCAAAGAAAATGTTTTTGCGATAAATATTAAATGAGTTTTAAAGGAAACGGAAGACCAAAAAAGAAAATTATTTAAAAAGTTTTTGCGATATTCAAACATAACTGAAAAGAGTGAAAGAAATCACATTTTTTCTCGAATCCAAATAAATAATAAAATTGATTTTCTTGTGCTGTGACTACAGATTCAAAATTCATATGTATTTTTGACAGTATCTATGAGTTGAACAAAAGAGTCAAAAGAAAATTATGTGAAAAAAAAGTTGGACTAACGTTAGACAGACGGAGAAACACAGAAAGTATTGGAGAAAAATAGTTTGAAAAAAAACAGATTTTCTGAATAGACATTCACTTTGCCATCAATTCAAAGAGAGATAAAAAGTTGGCTTCTCTTTTCAAATATATATATAAAATAAAATTATTGGCAACGAATGAGAGACAGGTGTAGTCTAATATCGAGCAAAAATGTATTCATTCAAAAATATATAATAATAATAATAAAAAAGATATTCACAAACGAAAAAAGGCATAAATATATTGTGAAGTAAAGAATATAAGCGAAAATTGAATACAATCTATAACTATAACTATTCAAAGGCACAGACATTGAGTGAGAGAAAGACTATGATTTTGGGCACATATTTATTGCTATCGAGAAACTGCATACGAAGTCAGTCTTTCCAATCGATTGGCGCTTAGTTTCCACTATATTATTGTCATACAGAAGGAGAGGACAATATTTAAGGTCTTCAATACTATTACTATCAAAATAATATGAAATCGCCTGAAGTTTAAAATTGTTTAAAATAGTGTTTGCAAAAGTAGAACGCCTTCCAAGAGAGTTGGGCTATGATTGTGGTCTCTTATCACTGAGAGGACAGTTCGCAATCCTCTGAATTCCATTTTTCATTTGACAAACATTTGACATAAACGCCGAACAATTTTGTCCCTAAAATTCTATTATTTGAATATTTGTGGACTCGAATTCCTAACTCTATAACTAAAATCTTGTCTATAGTTTCTTAAAACAATTCCTTTTTTAAACTAAGTTTCAAATTATTGGTCTTTAAAAAAGATTTTTTTTATATAGAAATTAATCCCAATTTTTAAAGTAATCTTAAATTATTTCTTAAATAATTTCAACACAAACTTTAAAAAAGCGATATTTAGTCTTAAATTATCTTAAAAAACAAATCTGTTTTATCTTGTTTTGCATTTGAAGTATGGCCACAACGATAAGACTAATATAAAAAACATACACTTTTTAAAAGATAAAAGTCTGGTTAAAAAATGTTCAGTAAATTACCATGTTTAGTGAGTTTAATGCTACAGACCATACCAAAGTGAACAAGATAATCACTTAATACTTAAAATGTAACCCTGAAATTCTTAAATGTGATGAAGATCTACTATCAATCAAAATTAAGAATCTGTAATTAGAAGCATGGTCATTTAAGTAATAACGAGTTATTAAAGTCATTTTAGGAGTAAATGTTAGGAATACCTAAAAAATTATTTGAAAAAAATTAAATTTCAACAGAAAATGATTTATCTTTAAATAATAAAAAAGAATATACTCTTAAAAACCGATAATTTAGTTAAAAGTAATTTAAAACCGAAATTTTATTGAAATTCTTAACTATAAGAATTGTTTTGAGAAAATTGTAGGCTTTTTTGCGCAAAATTTATTGTGAATAACGAGGGATATAATTAAGAATTAAATACTGAAACGATTGTTGAGCCAAACCATAGTTATTGAGATTCAATAAAATCAATTGTTGTTTCCTTACCTAAAATGAAATGAAAAACAAAATTATTAGTTATGCGACACAAAAATAACAGTTATATGAATGAGTGTTAGGAATAATAACTCGAAAATTATCTCAAAAATAATTATATCGTTATATTAGGGAAAGGGATGACAAAAACAAGAATAGAAGGCGAGAGATGAGGAATATTAGGAACAATATTATTCGGAAGACGTATTCATTCGATGAATAATAAAAAATTTGTGAACACAATGAGAGGGCACACATAAGAGGGGATCCTGACTTAGGAGAGCCTACAGTCATTAATCAATATACTTAACTCTCGACGATAAATTGCTATCTCTATCTCACAAAAAGGGGTGAACAACAACAGTGTGAGTGCCTGTGCTGTAGAGCACCGATATTAGAGAATAAGAGACTGATTGTAATAAATTAATAAATAGATGACAGGTCTAAACAGTCCGACGTCACTTCCACTCACGACATAAAAAGAGTGAGAATCAGTCGGTGCCACAAAACGCATAAAAATGATGTGCTCTCTTATGTGCTGACAATCAGTCAAAAAGTGATGCCATGTATGCCATCACAAGAATACGAGTGGGGGTTAAAGTATTTAAGCGCTCATTTTCTAAGAATTATTGATTTCCACATATATTCAGACAAAATAGGGTTTGATTTTTGCCGCTCTTATCGCCTAATATTGTATTAGTCTTTATATGAATTACATTATTCATACACTTGTGTTGTGTATAAAAAATGATAGATTTTTATTTTATCGTCAAATTATTTTACACTTTTTCTACTCTATTAAACGTTTACTCTTTTACACCGAATTTGATAAATATTTATAAGTAATATAAATATCTGAAACATTTTACGAATGCAATTTCCACTGAATTTCTCATTTGACAACAGAATTGGAAAAATGGCTAAAAAGCATTTTATATTTTCCCAAAATATCATAAATAATATTAAATGAATTTTTAGACGAAACAAGTTTTCGATTGAAGCGATCGATTCAAATGAAATAATCGATTGGAAAAAGTTTAGATTCGGATAAATCAGTGGAAATACAGCTTATTCTGTGCATTAGTTGTAATAATGTTGACTCTAATAATCAAAACATATCGTCAGCCAATTAGACTCTGAATGAAGAGAAGAGATCTAAAAGTGAGCCAAAAATCAAATTAAATTATAATTCTCTAAAACAAACATTAGAAGAGAGAGGAATAGATATAATGCAGAGAATAGGGCACAGCACTACTAAACAGAGAATATGTGAGTGTTGTGCAGAAAAGAGCACAAGTGGGCAGTCGAGTAGAGTAAAGTCATTATTCATATTTTTCAATAATGCAAATAAGAGCTCAGTTTCGGCTAAAAACAGTAAAAATATTGTAGTTTAAACTAAAACTCGAAGAGAGACCGGAGAAAGACAACAGAGCGAAAGGCTTTTGGCTTAAATTAACTCTTATTGCAATTTTACTAAAACCTAAAGGAAAGCCATATTCTGGTAGTGTATATGTGAGGCGGATAATTAGTTTTGTGCCAATATTGCTCTTCTTATTACTGTTACTCTCAATGCAAATATTCTCTACAATTCTCTACTCAAACACAAGAGAAGACTTTATGCAAACACAGACTCCAAACGATACGGAGAACAGTTGAGAGAGTGTGTGTGTGTGTGAGAGGGAGAGGGCGAGAGAGAAAGAGAAATAAGAGAGAGGTAAGAGATGTGTTATATCGCTTCGTATGCCTACAGTTTTATGGCTTTGAAAATGTTATTCTTGTATTGAATCGATTATATTTGGCGTGAATTTAACACTAAATTAGTGTTACATAAATAACAAACTCAATGAAAGTCTATTATTTTATTATTCAAAACTTGAAAACAAAAATTTAAGTGAATTTAATAAAAACTAAACACAAAATATTTTAATTAAAAGAATGTATTGAAGAAATTAAGAGAAAAATTATTATATATTTGGGTAATGAGAGGTAAGTGTGTTTGAAAGGCAGGTCTATGTTATATGTGATCCATGTCAATTAGGCACATGAATCATATGCAAATATCGTGTGTTGATATCAAACACTCGCACAAAAGCCATTGAAGAGATAGATAGAGACAGTGAGAGACACATACAAAATGATGCATTAGTTGGAGTAAAGGTTGGGCCGACACACATATAACACATACAATACTATTATTATGAGGACTGTTGGCAATAGAGTATCACAACTAAAAACTAATACGTATTTCAAAGTCGCTATTACTGTGTGTTGTGCTGTGCTGTGCAGTAACACTAATATTTTTGGTCAGCATGACTACAGTTTAATGGCTGCCAATACAACACAATGGGAAAAACGTGAGATGAATGCCTCATCCCATAGTCCTAATGTCTATTCCGAGCAATATTTTCTGCTATTCTTTTTTATTATTCTCTATCTCTGGTCTCACACTTTTAGGCGATCATCACTGCAATGAATATAAGCTTTTCTAACAAATAGTGAGCCAAACATTGATACTATTGGCCACACATATAGACTCTGGCCATCAAACGGTAATACTGTTATCGATGACATTACTCGTAAAATAAGCCGAAGTAATAAACTTCAACAAACCGTAAAGTAACTCATCAGACATCAGACACGAAACTTATATTTCTTCAAACATATTAAGAATTATTGTTGAAGAGCTCTCAACTCTCAACTAATGTCCTCTAATTTATGTCCGACCGATCGTTAAGTGAATGATATTCTAATATTGTGTTATTCAGTGCATAGAAATTATTAAATTAATTAATGAAAGACTTTCGCAATACTATTATATAAGAGAATAATATTGAGTCATAATCTGAACCCAAACTTTCGACTCCACTCTTATTTTGGAACCGAAAGGACAGAGAAAATAATAAATCAAGTGTTGGATTGAAACGATGGCTTCACTATTGAAAGCTGAGAATATATTAGTTTTTGAAGAAGAGTATAACCAGAGGAGAGTCCATTTGAACAGTTTTGGAGAGATATGTAAATTATGCGTTCGTTGCGATTAATTACTTTGGAATTAGTAATTATGCAGAACTGGTAAATGAAATCATTGAATTCGTAACGTTGTTTGGGGACCACAACTCATTAAGAGAGACTTTCCATAGCTTTTAGTACACACGACCAGAGCCAACATATGAGACACAATGCCATTACTTTTCTAAAATGATTGCATATTATTGTGCGATATATTTGCCTTTAAAACAAAATATTCTCAACTAATAATAGTAATGATAAAATCATTCTCTCCAAAAGTTGCCTCTCTTTTCACACTTTCCCTCTTTTATAAGACTAGAAAATTACAAAAATAACTTTTCATTTATTACTGACTTTTTTTTTGAAAAAACGCGAAGAGAATAATATCTGAAGAACTTTTGGGTTTCACTTAATTATCTCTAAAACGATAAAAATCTCAAATATTTCGTTTCATTTAAAGTTGATTTCGAGAGTCTATTCTCTCAATGGAATCGTTGAGAGAAGAGAAGAGGCAGTGAAACAAACGACTGAACCAACGATTTCTTATTTAAAAATTAACTGTTAGTATCATTTGGCAGACAATCATTAGTGAAGCCATAGATATGATAGAAGAGAACCGAAGAGAAGGCAATAGTTTGGAGAATAGAGACAAAAACGAGTGAATCATATAATAAAAAATTGATTTAACGCTAAACAAAACCTTCCATTAATGGCAAAACACTAAAAGGTTTTTACGGTTATATAAAAAGGCGAACAAAGAAGAGAAGAAACACTGAGATTATGCAATACTAATGAAGAGACAAACGCCATACCAGTCAAACATATCGTCATCGATGGTCTTTTGCCCAAATATATAATAATGTGTCTGTAAGTGATATCAAGTGATAGCCCACTAAAAAAGTTTTTCATTTTTTTTTCGGTCCGAAGTTATGTCACCCGAAAGTAAACCATTAGTGGAAGCACTCAAACTTTGTTTGTATAAAACATAAATATATCCAAACTTTTATAATAGAATATATAGAATATATGGCATCTAAAGTGGAAAAGCATTTTATAAAATATTTCTTATGAAATACAACTTTTATGATATAAGTATCGGAATCGGAAAAAGGCAACAATTTTTAAACAATTTGGACTCCAATACTCTAATACTCCAAATGGTATTAAAAAAATAAATTCTATATATTTGACAGAAAAAGTTCAACAAAAAGAATAGTTAAGGTTTGGTGACTGTATGGTGACTGTATGGTGACTGTATGGTGACTGCCTTTTTTTAAACTCAAGCTCAGAGTACACACAAACTTTGCGGTTATCAGTGTATTAGTAATACTAAAGAAGAAAAATATAAACCGACAAAAATCATAAGTCAAGTATTAGTGGTTTACGTGTGTTGTATGTGATAGAGCTGTACATCAAATATGTGACATTTGCCTTCATTTGTCTCCTGACACCAGCCATTGTCAGAGTTGTCAGATTATTGTTGGATTTGACCAAAACTTGTCTGTCCTCTCATGTCTGATGCATCAAAACAGAGATGATCGCAAGCATTGCCAACTTATCTTACGTGCGATGTTTCAAATGAATATCACTTTAGATCAAACATATATCAAACAAACAAAAAACTAGACTTCATATTAGAAGACGGATTACACAATTGTTTGGACCGACAGTAGATCCGATTTCTGACAATATGTGACCACTTATTATCTTCTCTAACAAATGTTTTTCTCATAACTAATTCTGAATTCCAAGAGTCAAACAAAACAGAAAAACAAATAATAAAAACAAAAACTTTGGCTTAAATACAACAGAAAAAAGAGATAACAAAACAAATTTAAAATAAAATATATTTCGTTCACAAAACAAATTATAAATTTATTTGTCTGAATGATTGATATCTAAATTCCAGAGCTATTATTCATAAATTGATTGAATGCCTGAGAATTTTCAACAATTTTATCAAACATTCAATACTAAAAGTTTTGTTTTGATTGACTTCAAGTAATCAAAAGCTATTATTATTTACATTCGATTGAACTAAAAGTGAGTCATTTTATTTAATATTGAATAATATGAAAATAAGAGGAAATTCAACTGAATAAACAAATATCGAGTTTAACCTTACATTTATTTGAATGTCTTATTTCTAATCCAAAATTATTGACATTTGTTTATGTTTTTGTTATTTTCCTCATTTTGTATGAAAGGCCATACAATATATGAAAGATAATGACATTAAATTTCGAAATGAATGGTAAATAAAGTACATCCAAACTGTTAACCATAACACTAGCCATCAGTTAATAGAGTCGATGGAAACCAAAACTACTTCACTCTTTCGATATAAACAGAAAGATATTAACGCTTTCATTATAAACGAATAGGAAATCAATCAATTATTGCAATAGATTTCTAAGAGAGTAATAAAGGGATAGAAAGTGAACGAAACACAATTATAATAACAATAATAATGATATTGTGAGTGAGTGAGTGAGTGAGAGAGAGATGGCTATAAAAAGGGCTACACATATATATGTCCAAAGCAGTAATAGAGGCTCAGCGCTAAAATTCAGTGCAATTCTGGCGATACTATTGACGAATGAATAGCAATTTCTATATAAATGTCGTTCACATGATTTGCTTTAATATATCCTTAAGAAGAGTGAATTACAATAGAGAAGGCCTTTTAGTAACGGGATCTGAGTCTACAATGGCTTCTAAATTCATAGTCAATAATAAGTGCACAGACAGACTGAGAAAGAGCACAACAACAACATAGTATAACTCAGAGATCGTGCTAATGCACATTAATAATGTATGAGATGGAGAGCACAGAGCGAGGGATGCACTTCAAAAAGATGAAAAAATTGGTGGCGCATAAGGGATGAGCGCCACAACACGATTCTTAGCCTAAACACATGGAACCGTAAAAACAGATTCACTCATTTTTATGATTATTCTGTTCTCCCTATTTGAGGTCTACTCAGTTTTTTGGTCAAAATTTTACTCTTGTATTCATTTAATAAATTTTGTGTTCATTTCTCTGACTATTCGTCTCTTATTTTTCTGTTTTTCATATATATTTTGTGTGAATCAGAAAACTTTTTCTTATTTCTAACTCCGACGCTATCTTTAGAGAGCGCTCGACGTTTCAAATACTACTGAAAATGTTATCTATAAATAGATATATGAGTTTTGGTCCAAAGATGAAAGCCTTATATAACGTTAGAGTTTGAGAGCTGAGATGCGGTTCACAACATTTTGTTAGCACAAAACACGGTTACAATCAATGCGATCCCTTTTTGATCAAATATGACACGACTGAGAATGAAAAGATCCAATAAAGAGGAGAAAATGAAATTTATTGATGAGTTTCGAGAATTGGCTTCAATGGCAATACAACAAAACGCAATATAAGACAAGACACGAATAGCACAGGCATAGTCTGAGCATAACACAAATCCACCTGAAAATATATCGGTTTCAATCTTTCATAGTATTAGAGGTTATTCTTATACATAATGGATGGCAAACCAAATGCAAATTGAATGCTATCTAAGGCTTACAGTTTTAGGGGTAATGTTCGACAGTGGAGTTCCCCCATAATCAGACTTCACTGCATGAGTGGTAATATTGAATACAAACCAAAGCTATTCTAACAAATATCAGTTAAACTCTAGATATGAATCACTGATGAAATTCTATGAATTCATTTTAATAAATAATTTGAATAAATATTTTCAATGAAAAACTTTAGGCAGAAATGAAAATAAGAGCAGAATTTTAACTCAAAAAAAGCCCTTTAATTATATATAGAAATATATCGGGAAATCCATACAAATCAATGCCACTTAAGAAGAAATCATATATTTATTTTGTGAGTTTCACACAAAAATTCATTGATGGGGCCTCTGATATAGCAGTAGAGTTGGAGTCTCTTAACAAAAATAAATAAACAGCGCATCAAATGGTGGAGTCGAAGGAGAAATATTACTTCTGACGATACTTATAGACAGAGAGTTAGACACGAGAAGACCAAAAATATTTTTTTCAGAGACATTAAGAGCTGAGAAAACGGAATAATAATAACTAATAATGAGTTAATGTATATCTATTGTGAGCCTTCGATTTTAATGGTATTTCAATTAAATAAAAACAAAATGATTGCTTTAATCAATAAAGTAGTGGTCGTTTGACAAACAATTCAAAAGTGAGAGATGAGAGAAACGGTTGATTTTTGGCCTAATTTTTCACCATATGTTAAGTCAGTCATTCAGACAAATTGTCAAATAAAGTGTATAAAAGAGGAAAATAAGGACAGAATAACATATTATATATACACAAGTGATTGCACGCAAATCTATGCCAAACACAGCAGACAACGGAACGGACCGTCAAATAAAATAATAAAAAATAAGGCAAACATTACAGCGAAACAGTGTTTAGTGTATGAAAACATTCATTTGTCTTATCCGTATGACAAGATGGCAACGAGGGGGCGGTCACGGGGGTCATCGGTCGCATCAAAATTATTTTGTGAAACGATGGATACATTTGATAAACGAATCAAATGGAATGGATGTGAGGAGAGAGAGAGAGAGAGATGTGTGTAATGTTATGTGTGCTGCCGTTCACAATAAAATTAATGAATAGCAGCCAAATACCAACGCATAAGAGAGAGGGAGAGAGAGTAGAGCCCATACTATGGTTGTAGAGTTTGATTCTAATACTATTTGAAAAGAAGTTATCACTCATAGTCAGAATGAGAGATGAATTTATTGGACGCATAATCGCAGCAATACTTGTGTGCACTGAATATTCAAAAAAGAGTGAACAGAATAGAATAGATATACACAAAAATCATATATTCGTCGGATTCTTATTCTCTTTGTGAATATGAATATCATTTCTTATGAATTCACGTCAATTTCATGCGCTCTTTAATCATAAGAATAATCGTTTTTAAGTGAAAATCAGAGCAAATGATAATAAGAAGAGACGAATAAGACGTGTATTAAAAGATCACAACTTTCTCTGCAGAAGAGAGCAATGAATCGCTCGAAGAATAAGAGACGAATTGAATAAAAAGTGCATCGCTTTGATTGTGTACTGAATGCCAGTCAGTGCTCTTTCAATAGGTTTGCCTTTTATTTTCACAGAAATTGATAGAAACGATTGCATTCTCTCTCTCTCTCTCTCTCTCTCTCTCTCTCTCTCACTCACTCACTCACTCACTCACTGTTATGTAATAAGAATTACAAAAATAAAAATAAGAGGAGAGAAGAGGTAATGGTGCGGAGAGGAGGCGCACAGCCCAAAGAAGAGACAGATATAGTGAAAGTTACTTTAGAAATGAGAGTCGTTTTTAAAGCAAGTGTTGGCTTTAATGTTGTGCTGATGCCGAGCGAAGCCAACACCACTTTTCTCTCTATATATCTTATGCCATAGATTTCCCTCAATCTCTTCACCAAAAACGACAGAATATATTTTCAATGAATGGAAAACTTTGAAATTATTGCTATTATATACGAGCGGCACAACCATTGACACAGGGATGGAGACAGAGGCGGAAGACATGAAAACATTTAAATGACTTTTTGTCGCTCACAATAAAATTAATACACTTTTTATTCTTCCCTCAAAAGAGTAGCAGTTGTTATAATCAACACAACAAAAAAGGCTAATAAATAAAAATACTATTAATTCTGAATAGCATTACAATTATCACAACTTTCACACAAAATGAGGAAATACTAGTTTTCAAACTCGATTTGTGACCAAATTTCAGACAAAATATATTTTGAATAATATTTTTGGTGTGAATTCAAATCCAATATATTTTTCGGAATGAATTTTGAGAATAAGAGGAGAAAAATGCATAACCATTGAAATGAGTGAAATTTGATGCTTCAAATGTATATCTCAGGGCTTATGGTTTGACTGATAAGCATCAGAATAGAAGTATAAGAAATATTAAGTTTTTATATGAAATTCAAAGGGCATCACAACTTTCCAAATGCATTATATGTGGAAAAAGAAACTCAAAGCAAAGCCTCATTTCAAAAGAGAGACCAACTCTATTACATCCTTAAAAGACAGGGATAGGGGACGACCAGTTTATTCAAGTAGCAGATTATAATTCGGTGTATTTGAAATTCATTATACTAGTATTGTACTGGTATTGTACTAGTACTGTACAAGTATTATACTAGCTCATTCATCCGCACAAATACAATATTAGAATTACTAAAACTAAAGATATATACTCTCCAACTCTCTCATGAATTTCAACCAAACTATTCCTATGCTCTGAAGGATAAAAACTTTTCCAAATGAAACGAATGAGAGGAGAGAGAGAGAGTGTGTGTGTATGAGAGAGAGAGAGAGAGAGAGAGAGAGAGAGAGAGAGAGATGGCTTAGAAGCGCAGCTGTCTTTCATGAGGTGGCGGACGAATCTTAATCTCATCTCCTGCAACACCATATGTGTGAATATCAAACTTCGATTGCAATCTCTCCAACACAGAGGAAATGTTATCCAAACTATTGCTCGAAAAACATTCTCACAAAATGAGTGACTGTTTTATGAAACATATTTCGACTTATTTTCAAAAGAGAATAACAGAAATGATTTTAAATTAAATTTTTCGTCGAAACCCTAAAATCATTTGAATTTATATAAAAATGTCAAAAATTTGTGCTTAACTTTTAATTTGTTATGAATTTTAATAATTAAATATAATCTGTTGGAAAGAGCGCTAGAATATGATCCGAACGTTCATTGGCCTCAAAATCGTCGTTTGAATCGGTTTTTGAGAGAAATATAAAACTTATATATAATAAGGCCTACACTTTGCCTAATATAATGCAATGGATTTCTCTCTACACAATCTCTTTTCACAATCTATGAGTTCTATCCGTGCTATCAGTGCTTCGTCTGCATCTCAGTTGGTCTCCCCCGCAAAATCATGACTCTCCCCATCTTCTCATAGCACTGGTATTGAGTCATATTTATATATGCAGTATATGTCGACTTGTATTTCGCACAATTAATATTGATCGCTAAAAATGATGCGGAAAGAGAGAGAGAGAGAGAGAGGGAGAGGGAGAGAGAGAGAAAGAGAGTATAGACACAGCAATACTACGGCACATACCATAATATTATTATTTGAGACACTACTACCACTGGCACTACAACTGCATCCATATATAATGCACTTTTACTAAGACTCAGAAAAGTGAAGAAATTTTCTCAATGATTATAATATGCAAAAAATATTTGATGAAAATTTTTGGAATACAAAAGACAGTAAAATAGAAGCTCTGTTTGCATCACCTCTTCTGCACAACTTATTTGTGCTCAGAATATATCTGAGAAAAAGAATTATGAATTTATTATTAGCCTAACTCTGAGTATGCATTAACTCTTATACAGAGGAGGAGAGGAATGAGAATTAGACAAAAATATATTAAAATTTAAGTCGAGAGAGAAATAAAGGGAGAGAGAGAATGGTTTGATGTTTGGGAAAAAATTTTAAGCACTTATTGAATAGTTTAGAGAAAGAGTGGATAGAAATATATGGAATTGTAATGCAAATTATAGACCACAACAACTTTTCTAAGTGTAGCCCATGATATATGATTAGCCTTTGCTAAGTGTTATATAGAGTTCTGGTCAGATAAACAGACAATCAAAGTGAGAGACCTAACGCTCAAAGTAGTCGTGAATTCGTGCGTTTGGTTTTCAGAATAATAATTATCAGAACTTAAAGACAATACCAGTTATTAGAGAATCGCATTACAAACGCATCTATGATTCACACAATAGTTTGAGACCCAAAATGAGTATATTATTGGAGTTAACAATAGTGAGAGTCCTAACTATGAGATAAAAGAGAGAAAAGCATACATTCATTCATTTTATAAGTAATTCGTTTACTTTTCTAACATTTTAAGCCTTATATAATAGAGTTAGTGTTTGACTGTTTGACTCTTTCTCTCGGCTCTGGTTCTCATTGCGTGCCATTCATTGGTTTTATTGTTCAATAGTGTTGTCACTTGTCTTATGTTAGTCTGTCATTAGTGAATGCAGTGCTGGCATACAGTTCTTCCGTTTTGGGGGCGAATACTAATAATAATAATGGTATCGCTTATGCAAGACTGAGCTCTAGTGACGAAAAGATAGCACAAGAATAGCATTTATGCCACGATAACATCTCTAATGTACTGATCGAAGACAAGTCCGCGCTTTTCATATCAATTATAACAAAGATATCAGTCGAGAAAATTTATAAAACTATGTCTAATAACGATATTAACGGATAAACATTAATATAATTCACATTAAAGTCAAATATCATTCACTTATAATAACGTCAGTCAAGCGATCAGATATATATCCGATAATTATCTTTTCAGATTAAATTCACGTCAATCAAGAAATACAGAAAAAGAAAGGCATTAAACATATAAACAATATATGGACACACATTTCAATTGTCAAACCATTTAAATCTAATTAAACAATAATTTAATTTAACTCAGAATTAAAATAATATTATATTAAAGAAATGGTTTCCATCAATATTTCTGATATTTTCATTGAAGTAAACAATAGTTTTGTTGTGTTGTAACTCAAAAGTAGACCGATTTTCAGATGTTATTGAAATTGAATTTTATTTGAGTTGACGGATAACATAACGCATCGATTGATGGCTTATATAATACTTCTTTTGCAGAATAATGAACTGAAAGACTAATATGAAAAGTTATACCATTATTACTATTAGTTTTCTAATACTAAGAGTTGACTCTCTTTTCTCTCTCTATTTTTGGAAGTTTTATTCATATATTTGCCTCAATTCCGGTATTACTTAATACTTAATGCAATTTTGCAACACTTTTAGGAATTGAATTATATTTTTGCTGACAGTTATTATCAGTAAATCTTTTCCAGAAATTAATGAAATAATTGCAGCGAATCGACAATAATTTGATTGATTTTTCTAATAAAACAATAACATATATTAACGGCAAAAATATGTTTTACTCAGATATGTATGAATAGGTGTTTTAGAATTGAATGAATTCCAAAATAGATTAGCACTGAATATGTTTGGCGTTTCTATTGTCAACAAAAATAGTAAATTTAATTAAATATTGAATTAAAATGCATTTGAGTTCAAATAAATGCAAAACATTTTTAGAATATAAACGACAATAGAATTAAAGCCAAAATGTTTGCAAACAAACAAATCATTAATTGTTATTAAAGAATAGTTTCGGGAATTAAATCAAAAGAAAGTTCGGACACAAACGAAGAGATATTTTTATGCAATAAAAGACTTAAATCAGAGAAAACAATGAATGGTTTGAGAATAAAATCAATGAATGGTTGGAAATCTGGGAATTTCATTAGTCTGTGTGTGAGAGAAGGCAATGAGATTCAGGTAAAGATTAACTATTGATGACTGAATCCAAATAAAGCGTAAGAAAAAGTTGTCGCTTAAAGGGATTCTAATCATTAAGAATGGAATCGGAATAAAGCAAAACATAGTCCACAATAGACGACAGTACTCAGAGGTATAACTTTGGAGCACTGGCCAAGTCTTTTGGTCATTAGTGAAAAGAAAATAATTAGCAACTGCTGCACAACTATTGCCAGTTCTGTAGTGCTTTGGTCAGTGCTGTAGTGGCAGTGCTCAGAAAAGTGTCATTAAGCTTTGCTCAGCTCAGCGACCAATGCTTGTCAGGCATTGGATTGCATCCCATTTCCACTACAATAGTGTTGTGTTTTTGTTTCCTAACTTTTATAAGTGATTGGAATCTCTTTCTGTGTTTCAGTTAAAGTAAACTCTAAACTAAAGTAACTTTTGCTGAACTGCTATTAATGTTTCACAAACACAGCCCAAAATACACACTATCAGAGTCACTACCATTTCTAATACCAGACAGTTCTCTGCTGTGGAGAGAAAAACCAAACACAACAAACACATTGAAAATAAGACAATAAGAGTAAAGAGAAGAGAATATGAGAGTTGACAGAAAGTATGGTATAAGCGCTTAACAGTTGGAGTCTCATCACAATCACAATCTATCGCACAATGGGTTAGAGCTACGGTTCAAAAATATTTTTAATGGCTTTTGAAAGCAACCAAAAAACAGTAGTGAACGCTCACTACTACTATTCCTAACATAGTTTAAGACAGTTTGGCCACAGTTGGAGAGTAAGCCTTAATATTTCCATACATAAAGTTTATATGAAAAGCCTATCGGAAAGGCTTAACACTTGGAAAAATGGTGATGAGTTTCATAGAGTCGATGCTCTGCTGAGACAGCACTAAGCGAACGGTTGTGCAAATGATACAGTTTTTGATATGATATCTAACCAGAGAAAGCCTTTATTGCCATTACATCGATGGGGACTCCAGTTATGCAATCGTTGATCGGATAATAAAAGAGCGACAAAAGCCTCTGTATTATTGTCTTTACTATCTCTGCCTCTAATGTCTCTAAAACTATAGTTTTCTGTCTTATAATCTAATGATTGTATAGAAAGCCATCAGAAATCAATAAAACAGATAAATTAGAAGAACACCAAAACGAAAGATAATGTATTAGAGAAATAATGGATTAATCAAATGATTGCACGACTCTGTGCTCACAGACAACAGCAAATCCTATCGAATTCCAATAATTATCTAACATTAAGAGTGAGGCCAAACAAAAATTATTTAATTAAAACTAAGAGAAAACAGAAACGAGAAAATATTTTTGGGCCCAAAAATTACTGGAATTTATCGTTTACTCGAATAATGCAATCAAAACAGTATAATATAATATCAATAGAGAAAAGGCTTAGACTTTTGCCAAAAAAGTTTTCCAAAAATCAATTAAAACATAAGTGGAGAATAGCTCTACGATAGCATAAGTATAGCACTGGTAAAGCACGAGAGCACAACAAAACACACTCTCCATTCGCGACACTCACTGCTTCTAATGGTTTACATTAAAATTTTATGCGTAATAATAATTATTGTTATTTTTTGGGCAAAAATTTCATTATTCCGATAACTAATCCATATTCAGTAAACTAACAAAACTATGTAATTAAGGCTCTATTCAGTTAAGTCTTTAGATTATAATAATCATGAGAGCAAAGAATAGGGAGAACTGACTCAATACTGTACTACAGCTTAAAATATAAACACCAAATGAGTTGAGATTAAAGGCAAGCGATGGACGAGCATTGCATTGATGAGAGACATAGATATTATTTGCAGCCGTTCATAACCAGGAGATTATGTGAGAAAACCCTTTTCTCATATAATATAATCAGAAAGAGAAAGAGAGAGTTGTGTTGTGTTGGAGCACAACATCCACAACAAACACAACTGTGCGCTGGAATTCAAGTCCATTGCAATTAAGAGCAAATAGCAAATAAACTATTAGTGCTGTTCACTGGAACAGTACTTTTGCAATATTCTCTCTATGGCAACAGACAGACCCAATTCTTAACTAATATTAGGAACTTATATAACCATCTGAGAGGGACTGCATCACAACTAAATGCCTGTAAATTAGGTCTGCAATTCATGTTCGCCACTCTCTTTGCTTATCGTCAGAAGCAATGGCTCTCAATGTTATGCAATGCTATTATTTAAGTTGTTATCCATTATTACATTCTCGACATTCACCTCATATTCAGATAAATATTTTTGTGCATATCTTTTGTGCGCTTTATGTTAGTGTCTGTACTCTCAAATAAAAATATTTCTGAAGAGAAAATTATCTTTTTATTGTTATGTTATTATTGGAGAAAAATTTGTTGACTTTTTCTTAAATTTATTTGAAATCCATTAAAAACTTTTAAATCTTGTGATTAAACTCTTATTAAAAGTTGTGATATTTATTGAAAACTATTCAAAAATTTAACTCAAAAGTATTGATAATTTTTTTGGATAATAGGATCCGCCACTGATTTCGCGTTATAACTATTTATAAAGTTTCAGTCGAATAAAAAGACATAAATAAATGAGTGGTTTGGAAGGGCTCACAATTTGGCAACGAATACGTCTTCCCGTGATTTTGGTAATAATTTAGTAGTGAATAATCGAGGAAATTGATTCTTACCTAAAATGAATAGAAATTACAAAATTAGTTTAAATTAAATAATTGAAAACATTTTAAATTATGAGTTATTAATAATAACTTATTATAACAATTATTCAAATACAAGAGTGGGTGGAGTAGTGGTGACTCAAATGAATGTCATATTTGAAAGAATAAACTCAAAAGAATTGTCTTTATTACAAAAGTAGGTTCAACCATAAGAGCCATTTCCGTATAGCAAATAAGTGAATACAATTTCATTACATCCTATTGAGGCCCAAATGGCTCTTTATAACTATCGGGATATGAATGTCTACACAAAATGCAAAAATAGATTACAAAATAGAAAAACAACTCAAAGACAACTATATTGACGACAGACTCTGAAAAACTCGTCTGAAATGTGGTTTGTATTCAACAAAATAAAAACTATTCTAATTGTAGAGAATTTATGGAAATTATTGCCACAAATGAATAGAAAGTATAGAAATGGATATCGAAGTCAAACAAAAAGGAACTCAACTCTAAACCTCATAACTGTGAGCAATGAAACGATAGTTATGCTCATTGTATATATCAGTAATTTATATATATTTATGTATTGAATGTGCATTTTATTCAACATTTATATACGAATAGAGAACAGAATTATATGGAATATACGCTTGGATTACATTAGCGTAAAGAGTAGTGGGGAGAGAGAGAGTGTGTGTGTGTGAGGGAGAGAGTGTGAGAGAGAAATTGTTAGCTCTTATTATATGAGAACCCTTAGCAAAGAAAGTATCGGTGCAGTACTCGTATGCAAATATGTTAATGTAAATACAACAACAAAAGCAGAGAAAGGCTTTTAGTTTAACGTTTGGCTGAACAGAACATTCAAACCCGAAACACAACAACAGAGTAGTAAAGATGTCTTTGGATGTCTTTTTGTGGCCGTGTCTCCAATCATTTGCCTCAAATACATCCAAAGCTTTGGTTTTCGGTTCTTTTGTGTCTATTATTCAACATAAATATAATCGACACTAAATTTCAATCAAATGCTAAACTTATCTAAAATTATGCCAAAAGAATAATAATTACAGAATTAAAAGTTATTCAATTGATTAACAATGAAATGAGTAATGAAAAAGCAATGAACAGCTAATAAATAATGTAATGCTTTTAAAAAAACAATAAAAAAAACAATTGTTTTATATAATTAGAAAATCAAAAATAATATAATAGTTGTGTTATTGGAAGTCAATCAGAGATTAAATCAATTATAAATCGATTCGTCAAATGATTATTCCATTCAAATGTAAAATTTGTTTTTTTCATTTGAATTATGTTTGAATTTTTTTTATTATGATTTGTAATAAATGATGTGATCAATGATCATGGTCAAATATGATTTCACTTAAATTTTCCACAAAAAAAGCTAATCATTCAAAGATGAGATAACATTACTTTAAGCGTCAGTTAATTTGATTTGAATTGAAAGTCAATTAAAATCATTAATTTGTATGAAGTGTTGAGTTTGTAGACAAACCATAATTTATAATTCGTCTCAATTCATCTTTTTATCATTTTTTATACAAAACAGAAGAGAAATGGATTTGATTTCAGTTTATTATTTGTTATATTAACACGTCTTCTATCAAAACAGAGCTCAAAGGAGAAGACGTTTGAAAAATAGTTGAAATGAGAGATAAATATTTATAACATTCAAGAGTTGTAAGTATTTTAGAATAATATGAATGGAGTTATTTCGTTATCTTTTCAGATATTATCAATGACTGACTTTTCTTCCTCTCATTTATAGACCATTTTTTAAAAGAGGAATTCATCTGTTTGTCAAACAATCAGCTCTGATATTATACCTAAAATGAAAGAACGGAACAGATGCTGATCGGTATTAAAAGAGCCATCACTTCATAGAATGAGTGATCAAAAGTAAAAAAAATAGAAGAGATCAGAAAAATCACTGACAGTGGAAGTGAGTGAGATGTCATTGAAGGAGTCGGACGAACGACAGGGACACACCTCTGGCTTCAAGTGTTTGAATCAACTGGTAATTAATCAATGAAATGATACAATTATAGCCATTGATTAAATTGGCTTCAATTTTGTCATTGACTGACAGCCCGTAATGTTAGACAATGAGAGCCGACAACTATTTGTCAGTTTGAGAGGACTGTCTTTAATGCAAAAGTTGTAATAAAACAATTACAATAAAACGTAAAAACGGTTTTCTGTTATGGTATTAAACGAGAATAGGTTTGCCTATCAGCTAATGTATTGGCACTTGACTGAAACACTGTTTTTATTACTCTATTTATAGAGCAGTTATTTTTTGTTCTGTTGTTTAGATGAAGTGCTAATACTTATGACGAGAGAACAGAAGAAGAAATACTTGTGATTACTATTGTCTATAATTAGCTGATAATATGATTGTCTCAGATTTGTTGAGTACATCAAACAAAACCTAATCATTAGTTTATGTGATGTCTTTTTGTCAACCAGTGCTCACATATTTGCACTAAAATTGAAAATCAATCGAAAATAATTTGTAAAAATGTCTCCAAAAGAAAATTGTTATAAAAACTAATTTAAATGGAGTTTTAACGACGCAATGGATTTTGAAAGACATGAAAAAGTTTTATTCATAACTCGTAGAAATTGCACACATAATGACATATTACATATTTGTGTCCTCCACTACAAGAAAAGGGATGATTATATGTGCTCTCATGCATTACCACATCTCAACTCTTAGAACTGTTAGAAACTTACACTATTTGTTACTAAAAACTAGAAAATGAGTTAAGAAAAAATAATTTATATATTCAGGCATTTATGCATTAATTCTTTTTGACAAAAAATACTCTAATATTAGCAATACTTATGGTTTTTCACAGTTTTTTTATTTATAATTCAGAGTGAATTCAGTATAATATTAAGTCTCATTCCTTTCTCTAAAGTCTTTGTAAAGTTCTTCATTTGAGACACAATCGAATTTTATTCTCTCTCTTCACTAATGGCTTATTGATCACAACGTATGGCATATACTCTCTGTTAAACACAAAAATGCAAAACACTCTTCACATTAGAATAGGAGCGAATGAATGGCAAAAAATTGGACAAAACATCCATAAAATGCTATAAAAATAATGTGTTGATTAAATTTTTATAACCGATTATAAGAGTGAAGAAAAAATATATTAACGCAACATATTTATGAGGAGTAGGAGAGGAAAGTAGAGGAGAGGGGAGACTAAAAAAGGCTTTTAATGCAAATGAGTTTCAATTTTTTCCACGCATTTCGAAGTTTGAAAAATTTCTTTTTAATACAATTTTCTTTCATTTGATAGACTCGCGACTCATGTTTTTAATATGAAAATAATTGTCTCACAAATACTTTTCTTAACGAGTCGTTTGAATTTTATCGCTCAATACATACTTAAAACCTAATGAATGGTTAATAAACAAATGTTTAGAGAAATGCTTGAAATCAAGGATTTCATAATAAATATTTTTTTTTATGGAATCCATAGATTTTTGTTAAGAATTTAAAAATTTTTGCTAATAATCTGATGAAAGATTATTAAAGTGTCGAAAATTATGAAAACTTTGACCAAAAATGTCTGCAAAATCTCATTTCAACACTTCCTTTGAAAAATTGGGAATTTTGCGAAAATAGGAAATACCAGAGAAAAAGAGAAATTCATAAATCAATCAATCAGTGCATAGGAGATGAACGAAGGACTCAGTAATAAATAAATGAACCACAAAACGAAAGGAGAGCCTATGATAGACAGGAGTAAGGCGTCTGATAACAAGCCATACATTCCTCCCGCACTATTTGGTAGACATGAAATAAAGTGCACACAAACTAAGAAAAACAAGACACCAATAGAATGGACTGTTCTGGCCGTTAGTCTTATACACGAGCTCTTGGATTGCGTTTTTGGCCATTAATCAAATGAGAAACAGACAGTGAGACAGATCTGCACAGATAGAGAAGGAGATGGCATGCGATCACTGGTTAAGTTCATATACAGCACTGCGATCGGTACTCATATTGGATGCAAGACATTACACATTAGACCAACAGAAGACCAACAATAAGAAGAAGCGGTCGATTGAGGAAAAGCTTTAACTCATTTATCGTATAAAACAAAAGACAGTTTTTTTTTGCAAATTATCGTAAAAAGAGAATCATTGAAAGCAAAGAATTTTTAATAAATGATATGAAAATACAAATGCATTGAATGTAATGTACTCTCAAAAGATATGATTAATTATACGATTGTTTCTTAGAGAACATAAATTAAACATTTTTTATGATTTCAAAAACAATGACCAATAGATTCATAAATGGTTTTCAATAAGTCGTTAGTCCAAAACGGATTGCTATTCGAGAGACACATCTGGAAGGCATAGCAGTGGAGTAAAACTATTATACACTTTGTGAAACATTAACCTAAAACCTCACATATCCCTGACATCAACTCCAAAGATGGACGAGTATTGTGTCAATGGATGACAGGACTATCTTCTCAAGAGGTTTGCTTTTGATAAATTGTATAACACTATTGATATAGTAATGCGCTATCATTTCATGTGTGAGCATAACATATACATAACACCAACAAAAAAAGTAGAATATTTTGCGCCTAAAACTGTCAAAACTGAATTAACTTAATATAAATACCGAACCGTTTAAGCGTTTTATATATCAAAGTGAGAGAGAGGAGAGAGAGAGACAGACATAGAGGAGGAGAACAAAAATTTAATCTTCAATATAACTGATAACATCTGTATTATCAATCATTTTTCGTTTCGTATATCTAATTGTTTTTTGATTATTTTATTCACTCAAAAGTCAAGTTTTCATATTTTTAAGTGTTTTGTCAAACATAAGCAGAAGGAGGAGTGAACTGTAAGAGCACTGCACTCATCCAAAAGAGGTCGCTCTCATTGATACGACTTTACGAAGAGATTTGATAAGAGGCCTAAACTTAGCCAACATATACACAGAATATTTATCTCGCAATGAGTTTATTCTTGCGATCATTTAAGTTATTATCCGAAAAGCTATAAAACAGAGTCAGTGCACAAAAACAGCGCAAATATAGCACAGACTGCTGTACCTCATCGGCAAACGAATGGCAAACTACCAAATCTTGACTTCTGGCTCATTAAACCCTTCATCACCAGAGATCGCAAACAAGAAGAAAAAGGACTGAATTTCGCAGAAGAAAGAACAGTACTCTACTGTTCTATGCCTTACTCTGCTTTACTTGTGTGCTCTACTCATGCAATACTGCCAACACCATCACATTCAGACAATTCTTTCCATCTCTAGCTCTGCCTCTGTTCAGGGAATGAATAAGTGGCCAAAAATTTTAGTCAAAAATTAAACGCATCGAAAGTCTTTGCGATTCAATTCTTGGCAACAAATATATGAAAATAACTGGAAATTACGACAAATGCTGCAACACATGACATTCATTCATCACAAATAATTATGGAATACCTGTTGTCCCGTCACTCACATAAACACTGGAAATGTCAACAAAATTACAATTTGTGTTACATTTATAACCAAAAATTCATTAATCAATTATATGACTGAAAAGAATTTGGATTCAAAAGCCATGAAATTATAAAAATATTTTATAATAAATCAAAATACAAATCGATTTCAAAAATTATAAAAATTTTAGACCAATGTTTCAGAGGAAATGTTTTTAATCACAATTTGGGAGCAATTCTTTTGGACTTGAGTAGAGTAAAAGGTAAAGGAAATTGTGTCGTCTAATGGAGAACTTCATATGTAATAGTAATATGAGAGCTGAGATGACTTGAGGCCAAACACATCCCAATCTCTTTGCTAACAACAAATGCTTCTTACGATTGAGAAGTGACTTCATCTCGAAATTTAACTCAAATACTGATCCAAAGCCTTTGCCAATAAAGATAACTGGAAGTGCTTTTCGTTTGATAAATAAGTAACTTTTAAAATGAGTAAAAAATCTTTTGAGAATTTGGTTATTGAGAACTCAATGGATTTTTATAGAGGAAAGGGGAGAGAGAGTGAGAGAGAGAGGAGTGTTAGTCAATCCAATAGAAACGAATATATTTGTAGATTGAAGTCAAAGCAAAGAAAAAAGTAATTTAAGTAAAAGTTGGCGAAAAATTGAGCTAAAGTTAGTAAAATTGGACGTTCAGTCTTGTCATCGAAGGCATAGCTCTGATTGAGAGCAGTCCTCAACAATTCATTTGTATTTTCAGATCAATTGATTTCAAGCAAAGAGTCGACTAAATGACAGTCAGATGTTTGAATCGAAAGCCAATATTCAAGATATAGATATCGATTACAGAGAAAACGTTTTCTTTTATTCATCGATAAGTTGAAAGAGAAAAACGTGGAAATGGATTGAGACAACATTTCCCTAAAGGACGGATTGTATGGAGTGGACGTTCAGTGAACACCAAAACAATACAAAACAGTCAGAAAATCTCTTCAAAAACAACTGAAGGAAAAAATAAAAGAATTGAAAAAATGTGAACAATTGGTGAGCGGACAACAGAGTGAGACAACAGACGAAAAGAGGCATTAAATTAAATAAAACTGTTTTGAAATTTAGAGAAAACTTTTTTTGTTTCTTCAGTGCGTTTCGTTTCAATCAATTTATTTTAAACAAAATTAAAGTAAGAGAAGAGAGAAAAGAGAGATCAGAGAGTTTAGCAGCAAATTTGATTGAAAGTCATGTACTGCCACTAATGTTGTATTGCATAAACATAGGCTGTGCTCTCATGTGATATTGATTTGGAGTTTTGAGGCAAAGCCTTTACTTTGCAGTTGTGATGCCTCTAATTGTATGCAAAAGTTTTTGGAACTCAGTTTTACTGATATATAAAATATCAAAAACTAAACACAAAAGTGTTGCCATTGTTTCCACATTTTTCGAATATTTTCAATACATTAATTGTTAATTCTTTTAAAGCACAGCAAAAGGGGTGACCGAAAACTTTTCCTATCATTAAGGACTGCATTCTATGTTAAACTCCTAACCAGAGATCGATATTGAATTAATCCATTCCAAGAGTTGACTCAACTTTTTTTTCATTCTTTCTATTAAATGAATGTAAAAGTAATCTGAAATTAACACAAAAAGAGACAAAACATTAAGGAATGACTGATAATGAAAATGAAAAAAAATCATTTCATTATTTTTTCCTATCATTGTTTCGTTAAAACCTTATCTTTCTATGATATGGAGAGTGAGTGAGTGCGAGAGAGAGGGAGAGAGAGAGAACAAAAGTATTTAACGAATTGAGATTATATAAAAAATGTTGAGTTCAAGAAGAGATGCAAAACTATTTCATGAATTTTAGGAGATTATAAAAGACATACTCTTAGAGACTATTAATGACAATAATGTATAGTAATGTGTAAATGATGTAAACGAGTCATTGTATTGAATGGATGTTAACTTCAAGTTTGGTTCGCAACGAAAAGCAATTTTTTGTTCATCTGACTTAATGTCCGACTTGCGTGTCAGCTCAGAATAGAATATAAATATAAAAACTAGTTATTGGTGGGCGTCTATACCTTGTTTGGTCTCAAATACATAGACCTGGTGTGAGAGCACACAGGCATTAATATATGCAATCATTATTATACAAATATATAACTTATGCCATTCAAGTTCACACTTCAAACAATAATTTCGGGGTTCTATCTGTGCTCAACCAAAAAGACCTTTTTAAAGCACAGTTGCCATTAGCGGTTAAACACGTTTTTATACGAAAGGACAGACATTGAAGAGATGTGAAGAGAGAGCCAACCAAAGGCTTCAACAAACTTAACAGCAAATCATTAAAAACGATATAATAAATAAAAAATTGTTTTTGGGATACAAATAGTGAAGAATATTAAAACTTATATATATATGTATCGGCACATAAGTATCACATCATTATATGGCAGTCCTCCCCCTTATAATGTTGGCAGTCAGGTGTGTCATTGGCACGTACAGCACACCACCATTTAATAACACATCCATATAGCAATACCTGCGATAATATGTACTTTTTCTACTCCTCTCACTTTCAGTCCATTCTCTTAATGTTTTTATATGTAATAATAGAGAATATAATAGAAAAGTATTTTGTTAGTCGACTTAATTTATTACAATACGGGTTAACAAAACTTATGCCAAACTATTATAAATAAATGCTTTTATTACTGTTATTATTGGTTTAAGAATCGTTTTCAGATATCATTGAAATAATTACTGAGTTTTCAATTTCGTGTTTTATTCAACACTAAATTACATATAAATATCTGATTATTTATCGCATAAAATCTTAAGACTATTAAAGTTTATTTAATATTATTTTTCAAATATTAAATGAATTGTAAATCGAAACACATTTTATTATTTTTTATATCTTATAAATGATGGCAACAAATCGGAAAAGAATTAAGTCTTGAAATTAAATGTGAAGATAAGGACAACACAACATAAATGTCACGTTTTCTCTCCCAAAACGAATGGACGAACCATTGTTTGAGGTTTTAAAAATCATTTGATGTGTATTTCATGAATATAAGACTACACAAGAAATGGACAATAGTTTGAAAATCTCACGAATTTGTATCACAACAAACACCAAAAAAATAGACATAAATAGAAGAAAAATGTCGAAATAAATCACTAACGAGAGGACAGTCGGATGCAGAGAAACACTAGAAAAAGGAGGTCTAACTTTGACTGAACTGTTTGGACAGTGACAAAGGAGACTATCAGCTTTTGAACAGCACAGGGAGGCATAAATTGCTTGACTATTGAAAAATATGGAAAGAATAGAGAAATAGTGTTCGAGAAAATGTTAAAATAAATTCAGTGATAAATTTTTCTCAAAAACTCATAAAATGCTTTGAATATTGAATATTCAATACAATAGACATTTGACACTAATATTGAAGAATACAGAGGAAGAGCTGAGGCCTGAGTTCACAAATAATAGAGAGCTTAAAAAATTCAAAACTGACTCCAATGATAACGAGATCACTTCCTACCACTCAAGAGATGCCTTTCCTTTGGAATAACGACTAATGAGTTGGACTGAATAGACTGAAAATTTTTATATAAAATTCATTGAAATTGAATTCAACACAAGTTTGGAATAAAAACAAAGACCTGATATGTGGTCTAAATTTGCAAATTTTAAAAATTGCCTCAAAAACTATATCTTAGGTTTTGTGCAGATTAGGAGCCATAGCGAGTGTTATTCAATATATGGTTTATCTACTATTCATTGCAATTCAAGACAACACATCTCCCATTTGAACGCAGCCATCACTGCAGGCCAGCACTGGTAAAGAGACGAGAGAACGAGCGGGAGAGAGGGAGGGAGAGAGAGAAGGAGAGAGAGAACAGCCCTGAATACTAACTAATAGGGCGAACCCTATTCTTCTAATTTTGATTCACATCAAATTCATTCGACATTAAAAACAGTATCGTATATATGGCTCTCAATATATGGGCTATAAATGTACGTATATATTAAAAGATTTTTAATATTAGTGAACATAAAAGTGCATTTGGTTGTACCGAAAACGCACCCAAAAATCACTACTTTCGGCATTACATGCATAAGAAAAGGTGCATCACTTGAAGCATATGAGAGCACAGGAATAGTCACTCAAATCAACTCATGAAATATCAGCATTAGTTTAATGCGAAAACATAATACTATCGCAACTCATTTGCGAACACAATTCAGGCAAACATTCGACGCCCAAAACTAAAGAAGAAAAACGTATTTCACCGCTTTTTCATAAAATTTTTGCTGGATTTTGGCCCAAATCAAAGACCAGCACAATATTAGTACAACCATTGAATTCAATTGAGATTTTTATTATAAGAAATTAATTCATTTTATGAATAAATAAAAAATCATTAAAAATAACTAAAAATTAAAAAAATTTGTCTGAAAATTCAATTTCATCGACAAAAGAGTAAAGAAGTAATTGAATGAAAGATTAAAATAACAAAAATTTGATATTTTTTTCAATTGGCTCAGCTCTCAGACAATCCTTGAAATCAAATAAATTTCAAAATTTAATTTTCAATTATAATTCATGAATTGAAGTGAAACTCAAATGGAATTTCAGAGAGAAATGAAAAAATAACTTTGAATTGAAATGAATTTTATTATTAATGCAAATAATTTGTTAGATCTGCGAATCAGATATACGGCAGATACCAATGACGGCATCCATACTGGATAGCAATCGCATAAAAGAGCGCCACAAAAATGTTTTAACTCAAAACTCATAATTATTTAATGAATTTTATTAAATATAGTAACACATCGTCTCATAGTTTCACCGAAAAAAGACTTTTGACTTTTAATTAGAAAAATGCCAGAACTGGTGAAAGGCCTGTGCCTTGACTTCAATTGAAAACCAACGAAAATACAACATTTAATATTGAAACAGTCGGTGATCTAACACATAGAGTACAGATGCCATCATTACATATCATATATTAGAGAGTCTGAGAGTAGAGAACACCATATATACAGAAATATATATAAAACGTAGAAATAAAAAAGTATATAATAGAACAGCAGATGTTAGTGCCGTTCGCATGTTGTCGGATGACATATCATCAAAATGGCAAAACACAACCAGTTCTTCCAAAATCATATTCCAAATACTCAATGGAGGAGAGTATGAGAGCATATCATATTAGAACACATCCCAAGTGTAGACCAACTCTATTCGATCCGAGATATCAAATATTATACTAAATATGAGCAGATTTTCAAAATATTTGTTACCAGAGTTTAATAACAAACTTTTTAAGGCATCAGATCAGAGAGTTTGGGGCGCGCCGTCATATTTAATGAATTTTCGCTACACATATCTCTCTCTCTCTCTCACACTCACTCTCACTCTCTTTCCCTCTCTCGCACAGGAATATATTGAAGACAATGTCTAATGTTTGGCATTACATTCCTATCAAAGACTTGCTGTCAAAAAGAGATACATATAATAAAGAGACAATGATATCAGCTTCAAATGGAAGGCCTGCGATAGGGCTGAGCTCTTTATGCAAAAAAGTAGATCGAAAAGTGGCTTATATTAGATTCATATTATTAGTTGACATCATTTAATTGAATTGAAAGCACAGTTGACTCTAGCCTTCGATAATAACACAAACTTTGGATAAAATTTTTCGCAATTCTAAGAATATTTCATTAGATGGGGACTCAAATGGGATAGAATTGGTTGCCTACACCACCAGATGACTGACCCCTACTGAGTACGACTGGCACAGGCATTGTAGGGCGAGTGTGACTTACATAACGCAAACCCAAATGCATATAACAAAAGCCACAATAAAATTAGAGACAAAAGAGAGGTTTTGCTTCGATTTCAATGTAATCTCAGCTTAAAATCTCTTACCAAACGATTGACTCTCAGTGTGTGAGAGAAGTATTAAATTACAAACAAACCCAAAAATTTTATGAAAAACAAAATCTGAGCGAAAAATATTATAAAAAAAATAATGGATCGAAGAGAACGACATAAAGCAACAGTCAGTCAATCACTATCGGAGCGACTCTTATTCTGTTCGCTTATTTTCCACCAAATTTTTCATTCCATTTCTCACTGATTATCGCATTATATGACTTTAGAAGAGAATAGCGCTGACTTTAAAAAGCATTTTGTTGTCAATTTAAAACAAATAGGAATAACAGTAACATTGATCGGCGCCCAACCCCTCGAGTTTAAAGTTTAAACTCCTTAAACAATAGACTTTAAAATTTTTTAGTGAAGAGTATATTTGATTGGAGGCTATTATAGACTTTATAACAGTTATGGCAGTTATAGCAGATATAGCGGTCGACCGAACGAATCAAATCAATGCCTTCACTCAAAAATCAAAGCCATAGTAACAAAAAAATTAGAAATCGCCAAAAATGGCGATTATTATTATATTCTGTTTCAATGGATCGGTAATCATGAATAGTTGTGTTCCTGTAAGGTGAGCTTGCTAAAATAAAATCAATATGAATCAATTATTCAAATGAATTCATTAAACAACCTCTCTCTGTATCATTCCAATTGGCCCTGTCCAACTACCATTCTTCATTTGAAAACTTAATTTCCCTGAGAATTTTATGAATTCATAAGTAAAATTCAATGATCTTGATAGATATTTAATCAGATTACAAGTGATACCATCACAATTTTTTAGACTATTATCATATAAATACATGAAAGGTGGAAATTGAGTTGCTGTCAATGTTAAATGCGTATTCAACATTTTATCATGTTGCATTTTATTTTATTAAAAATCAGATAAAATACTATCTGGCAAGATCAATTTATTGTTGTTCAATATAAATATCATAACAAGATTTCGTGAATCATTTAATGATAACTTAAGCATTTGCATAATAATCCGATAATATATTTCATAATATTTTTTTTTGATAATCTTGGTCAAATTGATGTCTTATCATTGAAATAAAGAAATAGCTCATTTTATTATTGATAATCATTCAAATAGTAATAAATTACACGTTGTTATAATTGTTAAAAAATTACAAATCTTCAAAAAAATTTTAAACTTTATTAATACTAACTTTGCATGGTGCTCTATCGACTGAACAAAGCTCATATAATTGTATAGAAATAAGTTTTATTATCAAAAATTAATTATTCGAAATAGTTATAGTCTGTGTTTTTCTCCTAATTCTATAGATTTTTTCATTAGTATCTAATATGATAATAAAAAATTGTAAATTATTTTCTATTCAACCAATTTGACTAAACCAATTTGAATTAGGTAACACCTGAGTAAAAAACAATATAACAAGATATTAATATGTCCTGTTTACAAAATATTTGAATAGAGTGTTTAAAAATTAATATCAAATCATAATATATGATACTTTTAACCAGGGATGGCCAAAAGTCGAGGTCTCAAGGGGGAAGTAAATTCCGAATTTTTTGGTGAAAATCTCCAGGGGGGTATTTTGAAAAAAGTCTAAAAAACGTTAAATATGACAAATAACATGGTTTTATCGATGTTTTATGTTTAATTGATGAATTAT
>JAQFZL010000012.1:0-40618 GCA_034695685.1 Galumna lanceata
ACAACCACTCTTAGTTTAAAGACAAAGATATTAATATTTATTAATTAAATGTATAATAAATTAAAGAATTATTGTTTTCTCCATAACTCAATTACACCAGAATTCGATTCTACCAGATAAATGACCTAGCACCGAAAATCTAGTAGAATCGAAGTCAAACTGTATATATAAAAGTTATTTATATGAATATAACGAACAATAATTGAAAGGTTTAACTTAAATCTTTAAATATAGCCATTTATCGCTTTGTATATTAAGCAACAGATCAGTCATTTAAAGTGAAAACGAGATGTGATTCACATTTTAAATCCATATTTATTTTCAATTAATTTTTAATTGAACTTGTACCTTGTAAACTTGTATATTCAACTAATAACTTTAATGTATAAAATCATTCACTTGATTTTCTTCAAATAGATTTACTAATTATTCAGTTAATAACTTGAAATAATCTCAATACTCAAAATCCCCAAATGTTTTCACATTAAATGATTCATCTGTTGGCTAAGCCTATTAGCCTACAATATCTTGTACACCTTATATACCTTGTTCACTTCATTTCCAAACCTTAAATACATAAAAAAATTCTTAAAAGTTTTACATTTGTTATACATTGAGAGCCAGGATATAGTCAATCGTCATTTAGTCAAAACTCGGTTTTAGTCAATGTTTTTGGTCTAAATCCAAACCTTTCGAATGAATTTTGTAAATTTGTATTAAGTGTGTCCTAACAGCCCATAGAATAACACCGGATCGTTAACTCTCATCCCAAACAGACATTTATATAATAGGCAAAACTTTATGGAGTGTTCCTCAGAATCTTTAACTAATTTTAATTAACAAAATGAATATATATTTAGATTATATTTATTTGACCAAAACTATTGACAATTAATTTTCTGATTTATCTATAAATTCATCGCATATTAAATCAATATTTACTCGATTTAATTGAAATTATTTAATTTAAAACATTTCATTTATTTAAAGTTTTGAAGATTACTATAAAAAATGAAATTCATTAATTTAATACTCATTTTAATGATGTTATAGTTATTGGCTTTTATTTTGATTGAAGTGATTCAAAGAAAATTTTATTATACATTTATTACTATTAGAATAGGGAGACATTGGGAACACCCAAGGATACATTATATAGATTCATTTCTAAACTTAATAGATTTTAATTATATCTAAATAACTAAATATTTTAAATTAAAAGTTATATTATTAATATTTAATTAAATTTGAAAATTTTGTTTTAAAAGATAATAATTTTAATGCTTTTATTCCGATTTAATAATTATTGACATTATTTATGATTTGTGATAGAATCAAATCAGGGAACTGAAGCAGTCACAGGTGCCGACAACTGCACAATTGCAGACAACACTTATAGATCCCGCCATTAATCTGATGTTTGACAAAATGAAGAAAGAAGTGGACTCTTCGCGAGCAAAAGTAGAGGAAATGCAAAACGAATTGAATGCCTGGAAATTCACTCCCGACAGGTATTGCTATCTTTAATCTTAAGTATTTGAAGCAATTCCTGATTGAATTATAGCACAACTGGAAAACGATTGATGTCTAAATGTCGTCTTTTATATCAAGAAAACGAAGAATTAGGAAAAATGATAGAATCGGGTCGTATCGCAAAACTTGAAGGCGAACTCTCTCTCCAAAAGAACTTTTCTGAAGAGTTTAAAAAGAGTCAATTGGGTCAGACATCGATTTCTCTCTGTTTTATTCCTTTTCGTAAATTTGGTTTTAAACTAATTCTTGAGATTTTTAATCATAGAATTGGATGACTTTCTTCTGGAATTGGATGAAGACGTGGAAGGAATGCAAAACACCATTTATTTTCTTCAGCAACAATTGAAAGAAGCGAAGGATAAACTGACCAAATATGAAACCTCTCAACAGAACGACAAACAATGTGTTCAAAATTCAAATACAAATGAAACAAAAACTTCAAATAATAATAAAATATTTGAAAGAACGTTAGAAAGGAGTGATCATATGCTGGAAGACGGTGTCCACACAATCAATACAACTAATAATGAGTTAAATGATAACAATGTCGACGACGATGTCGTTGATTGTGTTAACAGTACTGAAGAATTAGATTCAGTGGAGAAGACGTCACAACATTCTGTTACAAATAGTGAGCCAACCGTTGACTTCAATGAAGACAATTCATTGAATAATAACTACTTATCTTCTGTTGTGAATAAAACGACTAACAAATTGAATAATGAATGTATGAATATTAAGCGGACATCTTGTTATCAATCAACGGATGATAATTCAGACATTGAAGACGACGACTTCAAACAGCCGTCAGTCAAAGTGGCAAAACTTAATGATAGTAACTGTTCAGAAGACAATAGATGTGGTAATCAAACAAACAATTCAAAGGATTGCGTTTTGAGTTCTAGTGATTCGTTGACTTCAAATACACTTAAAACTAAATGTATTGAAATTAACGGCCAAACGAACCAATAGACTGAAGAAGGCTTTCGATTTCAATATTTTGTTTTTATTATCATTCGTGTCATTCACTGTCTTTGATTACATCAAAGATTCTGAAATCAGTTATGAATCTGATTTAAATTAGAATTAATTACTTTTCTTTTTGTAATTGAAAGTCAATTTCTTTATCGGATTTGTTGTCCGTTTTCATCAAAAAGCGATTTTGTCTTCACTTATCATTTTGTTTATCATTACATTCTTTTCTTTAAATGAAAATCTGATACTAAACTTAAAAGTTTATTCACTTAAATAACTGAAATAAAACTTCACAAAATAACCCTCAGCTCTTCCTTTCCCTAATAGCTGAAAGAAAACCCCAAAAATTGTTGATTTGCAACATTTAGGCACCAAATCCTTAATTGAAGTATTTTTCAGTAATCTTTTACTAAAATTTTTCTTTATTTTTGTCAAACAGTGAAGAGATTATTGTTATTATTATTGACTTAATTGTAATTATCATTCAATCGATGTTTAGATGTATTTAACGCTTAAATTATATAATATTTTGCATTTCTTTGATTCTTTTCTCCTCTTTTTTTCCCTTTAATTTATAGTTGAGAACAAAGTTTTGTCATTGAATTGAATCAAACATTAAATTTATATATAATTAACGCAATTAATCGTAATTTACTAAATGTTGCATTAATTTCACTATAATTTAAGTTATTATTAATTGGTTTTGAGATTTGATTAAAGAAAAGAAAAAAAATTAAATTTCATGAAATCGTAACAAAAATTGATTTTTATTGAAATCATATGAATGTGAAAATGGAATGTATTTTGTGATAAAAGTTATAAAAACTAAATATTTTCAGAAAAAACATCACAAATGGACGGATAATTCATATAAACAGTGTATAAAACATTGAATTAAGTTTTTTAAGAATCGAATTCACCCTCACTTTTGATCAGATCTGAGAGCTTAGAGGCACTTATCTTCGATTAGTGGCAACCCTTTTGATACTTCAAATCGAGATTCAGGTAATTTTTTGAAAAGAAATTATACGAATTAACTGCAATAGAGTGCGACCAACAAAGTATGTGTCCAATGATTGAAAAATTGGTTAAACAGTCGTAGAAAAACACTAAACTATAGTCATTCGGTTTCGAAAACACAAAACCGTTGCAATTAAGACAAATGTTTGTAAATAATTAAAAGACATTTTTAACGTTTTCTTTGAAGAAGTAAGATGTGAGGGAACGCCTTCACCCACTTTGAACTCCCACTGCAAAACATATTTCAATTTAAATTGATTTTCATTTATGAAATTATAAATTAAGTCAAACCTGAGAACTCATTTTTCCGTCGCCACCACTACTGAACGCCAAAACTCTTAATTTATAGACTTTTCCGGGAACTAAGTCTGAAATAATGGCTTTGAGTTCTCCGCCGTCCAGATATTTATAAACTTCTTTAGCGGTGGGCAACGGCTGATCCGATTCCCAATAGCGAACTTTATAACCAATAATTGGTTCCTCAGCATTGGTTAGAGTAGTTATGCCTCTCCAGGTCACCATAACTGAATGAGAATCTAAAGCTGTAATGTTGACACTTGTTGGCTGTCTCTGTGGAGCTGCCTTATATGTCCTTGCTAAAAATGGCTCGCTTTCGGGTCCGCTGCCCGCGTCGTTATACGCCATAACAGCGATGTAATACTCAGTGTCGGGCATTAGAGCCACAATTAGACCCCAGTTGTCGAGTCCTCGATTCAAAAGAATCAAAGAATCTAAAAGTGGGTCCTTATTGTTGGGCCAATATTTGATTCGATGACCGATAAGTCTTCCTCTGATCTTTTCGCGCGTCATTTCGAGCTGAGCCCACGAAACGTTCAGAGCTGTCGAATTGTATGCAACGGCATAGACTTGATTGGGCTGTATCTGAGGCATACTTTCAGCCGAATAGATGATCACCGGTTCGCTGATGACTCTGCCGGCACCCATTGAGTTCATTGCCTGAACTCTCACGAAATACCTTTTGAAATAATTGTCTTCTCCGACGCTTACGGCATACATATTAGTATTACCCAAATTAGTCAAATTCTTTCTAATGTAAGGGTCGGCCTCTCGTGAGTCTTCGGCTCTAATCATAAAACAAATATTAATTTCTTATATTTGTTCTGAAACTCACTTATAGTATATTTGATACCAAACTTCGGGTGCGTTCCAATCCTGTGGAGGCAAAGGATCCCAAGTTATAGTTAAAGTTCCAGCTTTGCCGCCACCGCCGCCAACATTTGCTGGAGCTTTGAATGGAACCGATTTGTCGGTATTGTAGAGCGGACTCGGATCTGATTTAAATGCAATAAATAATGATTTAATTTAAAGTAAAATATTTATTGATTTACCTGAAGCCGGACCCAAACCTAAATCATTGATTGCAGAAATTTTAAATTCATATGAACTCCAGGGCGAGAGAACGTCCCGAATAACAGCCACTCGTCTTCCGGTCTCTTTATGAGTATAGAACTGATGGTTTGTATATTCAGAAACGTTGACAATTGGAACCCATTTGCGGTTATGATTAGTGCGACCCTCAATCATATACGCCCAAATACGTCGCCCATTTTCAGAGCCATCGCTCCACGAAATTTTGGCAGAAGTAGCCGTTAAATCTTCTGCGAGCACAGCTCCCGGTGCAGTGGGAGGACCCGCAACCACCAAACGCGTTGAAGCGATATGTTTTCCAACAGATGTTTTCACTTCACAGACATATTCTCCCGCCTCAGCAAATGTTATATTATTGAGACGTAAAAAACCCGAAAATGTTCCTAAAAAACACAAAAATAATAGAAAATTGAAGTGATGTCCGAATATTAATACCTTCAGAGAATTGCGGCATTTTTGTGAAATTGATTCGAATTCCATTTTGTCGCCAAATATAAGCCACGTCTAAATCTGCGTCAGTGAATGAAGAACAGGGCATTTCCAACGTGTCATTAACTCTTCGCTCATAAGAGGTGGAGGGCCCCTCATATATTCTTGGTCGATTGAAAACTCTTAAGAAAGTTTGTGAGCGATCAAAACCCAGACTATTGCGAGCGACACAAGTATAGAGGCCTTCGTCAGATATTTGAACAGGGTTTATTGTTAAGAAGCCATTCTTCATCATTCGAATTCTTGAGCCACTATTCCTTGAGTCACCGCTTCCGGCAATTTTTATACCTAAAACACATTATTCTTATAATAAAATAATTGAAGTTTTGTTGCAAACCTTCTCTTTCCCACTCGAAGGCTGGGAATGGAAGGGCTTCGGGTACACAAGGAATGGTAACATTCCCGCCCTCTGAAGCGTACGTTTCAATTTCGAGCGGATGTTTTCTGAAGGAGGGCGGCATCGATACTATTCTCAACTGACCGCTTGAGAAGGAACTCCCCAATTGGTTGGAAGCCTTGCACTGATACATCCCTTCATCCCTATCAGGAATCAGACCATCGATTGTCAAAATGTTATCTCTTATGATATATCGCTGTCTGTCTTCGGGTGAAATTGAATTTTCATTAATAGATCTGTCCTTCAGTTCGATTCCATTTTTAAACCATTGATAGAAAACCTCTGGAATACCGAATGCTTCACAGGTCCAGACAAGTTGAGCACTTGTCTCTCTTCCAATAACTTTATTTCCCAATTTTATCGTAAAAACGGGAAGTGCTGTCAATTATAATCACATAATCTTTGTTAAGAACTTTATTTATAGTTTGCCTAAACTTCATATAACGCCCAAAACTCTTAATAAATTATTATTAATAAGTTTATGAACAGTTTCTAACAATGTTAAGAAATATCATCTTGATAACATTTGACATTTTTAAGAAAATAACCGTACTATATAATAAATTTTCAATTGATCTAAAGTTTAAATTATAAAATTCACCTTGCTTCTTAGACTGGGTCAATGGCAAAATACCGAAAGACAAAATTGATAAAATAATATTCTTAATTATTTTACTCTGGAGGTACTCGTATTGTATACTCTCAGATCTGAATGAGATATACCTTGTTAGATTCAGTATAGAGAACTGAAGAAATATGTGCTTGTTTGCGAATGGCAATTTACTAGTATTGATGAACAATTAAAAGCATTAAATGTTCATTTATTACACTTCAAGTCTCCTATAGTTTGCCTTCTGAGACATTTTTCTCTGTCTTTTGACTTATTTGCTTATCTATTGATCTCATAGTTTGGAATAATTCTAAACAATTATTCATTAATAGTTAAAATTTTAATGTTTTGATTCATAACTTGACTCAGTTTTAAACTTTAAGAAAATATCTGTAGTTTTGCTTTAACTGAATTTTACTCAAAACTTTTCTTCACTTTTTTTAACAATAGTTTAATAATTAAACTATAATTGTATTTATTTGCGTTGAATTTACTAAACAAATATTAAAAAGTGTTTGTACTCACATTGAATGCTTAACATAACCTTTTTGGAGATGACATCTCTACCACTGGTGACAGTACAGACATAGTCTCCCATATCTTCGACGTGTACTTTAGGTATAATTAGTACGCGATTATGATTTGTTGTATACGAGTTTTCTGGTAACCGATCGGTAACACCGGAACGGCTCCAGTTATAAGAAGGCACAGGATATCCATAAGCCATACATTCAAGTCGGACGTCATCGCCTGCAAGGGGTGCCTCAGGAAATGCTTTCGGGAAATTATTGGGGAACAATAACTTTTGGCCACTGGATGCCGGATCCACAATCAATGGGAAAAAAGGGCCGGTCCTACCAGTGCTCGAAATGACAGACTGAACGTTACACGAATAGTTAGCCCTATCGATCTTCTCTAATGATGAAAAATAAAGGTTTCCGTCGTGTGAAACAAATACACGTCTGTCCTCTTCAACAAAATTGGGAAAAGAATTTCGGGTCCAAAAATAGTCAACTCGTGGATGATGTTGGGGTGGATCACAAGAAATAGATTTACCCCAATATTCTTTGCCGTAATCGGGGGAACGCTTTTTAGTAAACTCCCCGATATCTGTCCAAATGAGTCAACAGTCAACAAATGATTAACAATATATAAAAATAAAGGCTTACATCCAAAGCTCAACTGAACAGTCTTACTAATGATGATTCCAAACCGATTTTCTGCAGTGCAGTGATATTTACCCCTATCTAGAGTTTGTTGTGGACTATGTATTGTGAGAGTGCCGTCCGTTTGAGTAACTCGTGAGTCAGTCAAGGGGTCGATAATACGTGAAATCAGTTTATTATTGACATATTCTTCTTTATACCACTTATAGATAGAAGTAGGATATCCATCGGCCACACATCGCATCGACACTGAATTCAATTGACTTCGACCTTAATATGAAGAAAATGATTTGAACCAAACAAACAATTGTGAAGATAATTACCGCTCAAATCAAAGACCGCATCTTTAGGCTCTTGAATGAAAGCGGGTCCCCTCGGAATCTGACTTTTGTCCACAACTGTTATTCCATAATCTAAAAGTGTTTAAAAATGTTAGCAAAATATTCTTGAAAACAATAACCGACCGATTTCTGGTTCGGGATTAACATTCATTAGGTCTTCTTTTTTGATTTCACATATATAGGGAGACTCCTGTACTTCATTGACTCTTATGAGTCCCCAACGGTTGAAGTTTTGAGAAAAACTGAAATAATTGGTCAGTCAATTGTCGACTCTGCAAATGGACTCACTTATAGGCCGCATGTTTTCCAGAAGTCAATACAAAATCAAATCTATGGACACTATTTTCATCGAAAGGTAGCCAAAGATCACTGATCATGGTAAAGTCAGATCTGTCTGAATCCCACTTCCAGGCATTATTTCCAGTGTCGCGACCACTTGTGTGCCATTTCCTATGGATGGGATCCTTATTTCTGAGCCAATTAGTGATGAACTGATGCTCTTCTAATGTATTGACGGCAACCAAATGGGAGTTAAACAACAAAAAACAGGTCTCTTCCGCCTGAAGTACATTCTTTGGTGGACTTCGAGTGAATTTATAGCACGAATTCTGAAAGTCTTCCCAACCGTTTGGACACGACTGACATATCACTGGTTTTTGATTAAAAAACTATTATTAAACTTAAGAGTCAATCAATTCTTACCAAAATTTATATAAAAACTAAAAAATAAAAATTTTAATAAAATGATAGACATTTCCGTCACTTCTGAAGACAATTGACGTCTTTTACATCCAAGTCTTCATTAATGTCGAGTAAAGATTATATTATAAAAAAAAACTTTAGTTTAAAATATGTTTTTAATTGTCATTAATTGAAAAGTCGTCAAAACCAACGCCTATTTTTCAAGATGTTTACATTTTGACCATGATTACATAGAAATATGTTCAAGATCAATCACAATATGACAAACTATGGTTTGTAAATATCATCGAAAAGATAAGATTTTATATTAAATGAGATTTAATTTGATTTAATTGTAAATAATTTGTTATTAAATTATTTAAAAGTATAGAAAAACAAAACAAAACGTTTGAAATGAGTAACAGTTAAGGCATTCAATGAAACATTTGAGGAGAAACTCTCAGACGCCGTACTTTTTGACGATAGTTTGTAAACAAATGTGTTGTCGACTCGACATCTGTTTTCATCAGTGATTCAATTGAAGAACTAAACAATGTCTGTGTCTTCAGTCGGTCTCAATTGGCTCCAAATCCTGGAAAAGGAGTTTGACATTAGTTTTGTGGACACCGACACATGTTTGGCACACGTCTTCTCCATTGTGTCCGACACTGAAGATGCTGTCAATTGTAATCAATTCAATGATCTAATGGTCAATATATGTGATGCTCGACAACACTTGACTCAACTCAGTTCTGTGTTCACACAATTGGTTCACAAAACAATTACTATCGCTAACAATAACCACAGTTTGTCTGTAAGTAATCACAAACTTATTCTTCATTTAAATTCAATTCAATTACTTAATGTTTGAATATTTTGCTGATAAAACTGAATTATCCTTCAATTATCAGCTCATCTTCCATATGATGACCACCACTTTTCATAGCTTTTCATAGATTAACTGATTTAACGCTTAAATATATTAATAAATAATCGTAGATTTAATTGAATTACCATTGAATTAAAAGTTTTAAAATTGAATCTAGTACATCTCATTTTTTATTTACACCAATATGAAATAAGGAATGACCTAGCTCATGTTAGCTCATGTTAGCTCATGTCAGCTCATGTTATCTCAAGTCAAGTCTTCATAATTAGTTTCTAGTTTTTCATCGTTAGTGTCATTCCTTTCGTCATCGATTTGTTCGTTATTTTGGTTAATATTTTTGTTTTTATTGCAAACACTTATTAATTGAGTTTTGGTTAGAAAACATTCCTCTGAGTTATTCACTGCTGAGTATCGGTTCTCTCCATTGCTTTGAATTTGATCTTTAATTTCAATTATTTTGTTTTCAATTAATTGGATTTGTGTTACCAATCGATTGACCGATTGGTTAATAAAAAGAGTCAATTCATTAATTGATTGATTGGTTGTCGACATATCAATATTTGACTTATTTCTGATCTCAATCAGCATATCATCCAAGACGTCATATAACTGTTCCTCTTCCTCTTGAATTCGATTACATGAAGATATAAATGAGTTTTGAGATATCATTAATGCATTAAAAGAGTCGTCAATATTTGAGGACAACTGATATATCTTTTGTTCGAACAGTTCTCTTATGTCGGAAAAGTCAGGGGTTTTAGTAAAGGGTCCCATCATTTCTTGCAATCGACTGAACTCTGACTTAATGAGAGATCGGCTTTTGTTGGCCATATCTAATGTCTCCTTTAGGTAATTCTCTGTAGACTGTGATGTCCGCCATATTTCTTGGATTGCATTTAATATTTTTCTGGAGAAATAGTTGATGTGAACATCCAATTGAGTTAACTTCTGGTCGACACCCAATTGTTTCAATTCTTGTAAAGTCGATGAAATATTCTCATAGATATCACTATTTATTATTTCTTTTGTTTCTTCAATAGTCCGACCATTAGTAGTGTTGTCCCCAATATTTGTAGAATCAGTTTTAAGGCCAGAGTTCGGACAAATGCTATGTTTTGTTCTTATGGTTTGAGTCAATGAACTTGAATTCTGAAATAAAATACTTTATTTTATAATAATTATAATTCTTTCTAAATGTGAATATATTTAAAAAGATATTTCCAAAATTATACCCTGCAACTCATTTAGAGGTTTTATACCTGTTAAATTAATTTCACACTTATGTGCGCCCCTGGAAATGGAGGCAATATTTTTATATATAAAAAAAGTATAACTATTTCTTAATTGTAATATTATTGGAAAAGTAATAAAAATTAATGTCCAAAACTCTAAACTCATTAAAATTTATTGGTTTCCAAAGTTTTAGTTTGAGTTCTGATTAATTTATATTCCTTTAAGTAAAGGTTTTGCTGGCATTTGATTTGATGTGATGTGGGCTCACACTTATTACTGGAGGCGACTAATTTAGAATCGTTGGGTCCACTCTTTTATGCGGTTTATTGGTTTGATTTAATCGTTTTCAATGAATGGTTTTAATGCGAACCTGAATTTGATCGGCGATTGTCGTCAATCGCTTAATGGCTGATATTTGGCTTTGTTTGCATTCCTCTAAGTTTATCACCATTTTGTTGACCGATTCAAAGTTATTGCTAACTATTTCTTTGATTTTAGTGTTTGCGTCCAACGAATGTTTCACTAAATTCTCTATATTTATAATATGAGACTTAACGTGGGATTCAAATACAGTCTGTCTTTCGTCGTTTTTTATTAGTTTTGTTATGATTTCTTCGTTGATATTCCTCTGAATTGAATCTAATTTATCGAAATTTTTTTCGTTTTTCGTTTCGAAATTGGATTCAATTTTTGTAAACTTTTAAAAATTACAGACAATTAATACTTTAAAAAATAAAGTTATACTCAAATATATATTTTTTTATACCAATTGAATGACAAATACCTTTGATTCGAGTCTATCGCTCAGATTTTCTATTCTTCTGATCAAAGAATCTGTTCTGAACTCTCCCTTCCTGTCATTAGTGACTATCTTTTCTTCAACTTTAGCTGCCTTTGAATCTAAAGACATATCCATTCGAGAAAGTTTTGACTCAATTGAAGCCATTCTTTGTGACAATTGTTCTAAAGTAAAGTCAATTCGAGTTAACTTATATGTGTTGTCGTAGGCCTCTAATAGTCTGATCCTTTCTTCAATAGACACGAGTATATCATAAACAGATTTTGATGAAATACTTGGCTGTGTTTGTATTATGTGACCATTGCTTTGATCATCTAAATTACGCATAGAATGAATACTACTCTCTATTTAAATAAAAATTGAAACCACTTTTAAATACGTGGGATTCCGACTCTCATTAGACATACCGGTTATATGTTGTGATCGAAAGGTATTTGATGGTTGTGTGCATTTGATTGCCATCAAAATTATAGATATTAGCAAAACATTTGAATAATTTATTAGAGAAGTCATTGAAATCATTTGAATTGCAATCAAAACATTTTAATCAAAGCATTAATTTTATTTCAGAATAATTATCTGTTTTTTAGTGCTCTTCACTAATAGTAACTTAAGTAATAAAATATCAAAATTAGATTCAATGCTCTTGAGATTCAACAAAAATTTTAGTATATTTTCAGTGTTTAAAAAGATATTAAACTAATTTTTTACAAACACTTCAATAGTTTACAACATTTTAGAGCTTATCATAGATTCAAAGATCTTTTGGGTTTTGATTAGAATTTATTGACATTTGGTTTTGGCATAAGTTTTAACATCAATTTTGTATCGCTTTCATTATATATATATAAATGTACGCAAATCTAATATACATTAATATGTTGATTGCTATTTTGCCTTACTCATTTTATTTTAGAAAGAATTGGAAGATTTGCGTAAAGAATTATATGAAGCAAAAGCTATAAATAAGTTAAACGAAGAAAATATAAAATTTTGTGAACAAAATAAGGATTCCATCAAAACTGTGGACAGTTTTTATTCAAATCATTCGCATCCAAATGAAAGAAATTCATTTGAAATTTTGAGAAATAAAAGTATTGAAGAAAATAATGAAATTTTGAGACAAAATTCCAGACAACTAGAGATCAAAAATCAAGAATGCGATCAATTGAGGTTAAGATCCCCTTCTCTTAAAAAATTAATTAAGGTTTTCATTTAATCACAGAAAGGAAAACATTTCATTGCGTCGACAAACCCTTCAATTGCAGAGCGAGTTATTTGGTTCCCGTTTAGCCGCAAAATATTTGGACAAAGAATTGGCGGGTCGTATACAACAGATTCAACTGTTGGGTAGAGATGTTAAGGATGCCGATCACGACAGACTCTGGAGTCAACTCGAGGCTGAAATACATTTGCACAGACATAAGACTGTGATCAGAGCGTGCAGAGCCAGTTGTGGTGCATCCAAATTATTGCCGTCACCGCCGGACCAAAATAATATTGACATTAGAAGAAGACAAGGCATCGGAAACTTTCGTTTTGTTACTGTAGACAAGGATCCTAATGAAGGACTCGGCATATCTATAACTGTAATATATATATAATATTTAGTTAATATTATTGACCATGTTAATATTTGCATTTAAAGGGCGGTAAAGAACATGGTGTTCCCATTATTATATCTCAGATTCATCCAAACACAGCGGCTGAGAGAACTGGAGCTCTATATGTTGGCGACGCTATACTTAGTGTTAATTCTATTGATTTAAGAGAAGCAAAACACGCGGACGCGGCATATATTCTGTCCAAACAGGTCTGACATATATTTTTATTAATATTCATATTTTAGTTTAATTTTATTCAAAAACCTTAAGGTTTTGATAAAATGAATGAAAAATTAGATTGAATTTTGATTTTTATATTTTCAAATCAAAAGTTATATATGAAGTGCTGTAATTAAGTCAAGAAATGTTTAATATTTGCTAAAACTGTAGAATTAATGTTCAATCCCTTTGACTCTTTTTTTAAAGAGTGTTTGCGATTAAATATTTAAATGACTTAATTTGATTCTCTTTTTTATTTGTCATTAATTTTCCCAAAAAGAGTGGGAAATGTGTTTTAGAGGTAATATTCATCGCACCCGACGAACAGACTGATGATGAAGAGTCTGTTGGAGGCAATGATGAAGAAGTGATTACTGGGTTAGGTATTAGTGGTGGTAATTATCCCTTCTATGACTCGCAAGTGATTGACGCCAAAAGCATAGTATCCGATCATTACTATAATAGTGAAACAATTAATGAAACCGAATCCCTGGACGAGAGCGCCAGTCAGGCCAATGAGCCCGTAGTTTCAGTGTCGACATCACCGACCAAACGATACCCCGGAGTCGCTAAACTATCATCTCTTTCCAAATTAGAAACCATTTCTATTAATGACAACAAAATTAATGATAATTCAAATCAAACAAATTGTGTTAATAATAACCATAAAATTGAAACTCTTATCGAATGATTTCATTTTATTAAACATATTTTTCAATTAATATTTTATTTATTAAATTAAAACAAATATTCCCCAAATTTTAAGCAGAATTTAATTGTAATTTATTTTTATTTTTAAATAATGTTTACGTTTTTTTCAAATGAAATTTTAATGAATTGGAAATTAAAAAGTATTTAAATAAATTATTAATAAAGTTGTGAATAATTTAACAAATAAATGGTTATTTGAATTGATTGACATTTTGACCTCCATTTACAACTTAATGCCAAACATAAGGGTTGGCACAAGAATTCAAATTTTATTCAGATTATCCTCATTTATATAATGTATTTGTATAAGAATTCAATACTTATTCCTGAGTTCGACAGTCTTTCTCTTTTCATCGCATCGTTTATTGTATTGTCCGACAAATAAGTCGTCAGAATATCATTGAATTAAATACAATGCAATTCGAGACGAATAACACGAATAACTGCCTTAATTCGGGTGGAGTTCCTATTCATTCATAGATCACATAACAGTTAATTATATTCTTCATATCTATTGTTCAATTAGTCTATCGTTTAGTCTGACTGACGTTCCGCCCAAACGTTAAATTGAAAATAAAGTGGCATTTCTTCAGTATATCTCTGTTATGAAGATCTGACTTCTGGTCTCAGATCTACCATAAAAACTAAACGATAGATAAAATCTCATTAAATACTTTTTCACAACATTTTGTTATTCAAAAAACAATTTATTTTTTATCGTTCGTTCAATTAATTAATTTTTTATTTAATTACTGTGAATATAATGTCCAAACAAAGTTCAGTAGTGGTGACCGTAGTTTCTCTCCTACTTTTGCATGCAATCAATCGATTGTCTTTATGTGACGCCAGTCGTAAGTTTATATTCCTTAGAATTTTCTTTGTTTTAACACTAATTTCTAGTTTTAAATATTCACGAAAAGTCAACAAATAATCAGAAATATATTCACGAATCAAATCAAAACTTAATCACAACTTCCAAATCGATTCGTGAGTTTTCATTTAATTTAAGTTTTTAGAGTTTAATCAAAATTTTTCATTATTTAAAACCATTTAAATAGAGTCTATGAACTACGAACAGATCCCGACTCCACTTTTGGTGTTTAAACCGACTCAACCAATGATCAATCATTTGTATCGACAAAATTTTTGATTTTTTCATCTAAATATTAAAAGTTTGAAAGATTTGCAAAAAATAAGTTTAAAACAGAATTACTAATACTTTTAAATGTGTTTTTTTTTAAAAAAAGTTTATGTATTTTTAAAATATTTTAATAAATTATATAAAATAATATCGATTTCAGTGAAATGAATTGAAGTGAATGAAAGGCAAATCATAAAATATATATCGGTTTGAAAAGAATCGAACGGCGAATATCTGAGTTAAGGTTTGGTTGTATTGAATCCTATACTTACTTAAATAGCACTCCATCTCTATCTCAGTGGACACTTGAGTGCATCTGCTCTTTGATTCTCTAACATAAAGAGATGTGTTATGTATGTCAGGCATCGATAGCATCAATGGTTTCCCAATTGGATTCCAAATGAGAGGAGGGAGAGAGAGAAAGAAAGAGAGAGAGAGGAGAGAGAGAGAGAGAGAGAGAGAGAGAGAGAGCTCTAAGTTTTATCGGCGAGTGTGCGGGCGAAGAATGAATACTAGTAAAAACTAGTAAGACATAAGACACGCTCATTCGACAATCCCCAAGTGTGACATCTATTCTCATTATGATGCCGGTGCTGCCTCTCTTGCCTTTAGCACTGCTCTCCAATATATTGACTTCAATTCACTATTTTTCTTCTTTCTTATACCAGACTATTTCAAAATATGATCAAGAATATTCATTGAATAGTGTTCTTATACTTCTATTATTATTTTATTTGTAATGATTTCTTTGATATTTTAAACACCGATAGAATTAGTAAAATTACCATTTTATGGAAATTAACTTCAATTTATTGATCTTGCATGTAGAACTTTCAAATCTCTATCTCTCTCTCTCCCTCTCTCTCCCTCTCTCTCCCTCTCGACATCATTCCTGGTCACGTATATGCAATCCATTATCGGTGCGCCGCAATACGCATTGAAAACCATAGCTTTCTTTAGGATTTTTACATTTTATAAGGTTATCACTGTTGACAACACTCAGACTTATTGAGACAACCCTCGGCTCTTTCTTAGTTTAATTGACAAACTCTTAATAAATAATTAGATAATTTCATATAACAAAAGGATTTTCAACTTTAAGTTTAAAGCATTTAATATTTAATTAACAGTAAAAACATTATAAAATCTTAAGATTTTTATATTAATATAATTATAATTTAATTAAAATCAGTGATAAACTCAATAAATATGAGATAATTAGCATTAAAATTCAATTCAAAATTAATCAATTAATTGTCAAATAAAATAATTTAAATTATTTAATGCCCCGACTATAGCATATGTGATGAGATTATAAGTTAGTTCAATTCTATTCATGAGTTATCATTGACCTAGGGCACTTTTCTAATAGTTGTAAACATTAAACATTAATAATTACTTTTCAGATTAATTTTTGCTCAAATGTTAGATATATTTAATTCAATTCATATTAATAATCAAATCATAAGCTATTCATAAATTTTGGAAATTTTGTTTTTTGGCAAAATTTGGGTTTTTATTAAAATGTTGTTATAATATGGAATCAATTGATTGATATCTGAGTAAGTCTTGAGTTTATTTGTGATATTTTCAAAGATAATCTCTAATCAGTGATCAGAGAAAAATTTTGAATATGTTTTTCATTATATTATAATTAGTTTAACCGAAAATCAAGAATATATTTCATTATATCCTAATTAATATTCAATTAATAGTTAAACTATTATGTTATTATAAAGTATTGTAAACTAGTTTAATCAAATTTATGACCATTTTTTACAATAACTATTATAATAATAAATTAGTAGAATATTGAGTTTATCAAGATTAAAAAAGAATGGACAGTAGTTGAGAGTCAATAACCAATTTTATTGAAGTGACGGCCAAATAAATTTGAGACTATATTATATTAAATGCAAGAATAGTGAGCCAGCAATATATGTCTTAATACACTACTTATTTCTGGAGTAAATCTTTTTCTGATCTCATTGACCATTGAATGCATTGAATCTGTTTTGAGCCGAAAGTATCGATACTTTCTCTCTTTTCTTATAAATCCCCAGAGAATAACAAAATAACGTCTCTCTCAGTGTCCTTACGTTCAGTACTTTATCCAAATGCTATTCACATCCAATATATGCAACTCATGCTTACGACCAGTGCTTCAAAAGAGAAAGAACTCCGAATCACTACCAGTTCCTTCTTTATCTGTTTTTCTCCTTATTTTTTATCCATTGATAAATATATTTTGCTTCCAATACTTGATATACAAATCAATTGTAGCGAATGTAAAGTCATTTTTGGAGACCAAATAAGATTATACCGAATATATTTGGCTATGAATTCACTTCAGCTCAGATTAGACTCTTTCGGACGCAATAAAACTCCAATACTCTCAGAGGTATTTATCCTTTTTATTACTTTACTATTTAATTATAATATTTGCTCAAGCTCATTTATTTTAAATATGAATAGACATCCTTTTTTAAGAACTAATCTTGAATTTACTTTTTAATACTTATTTATTCTGAAATTTATTTGAAACCCAAATTCTTTATGAACTTATATGAGTTGACCACAAAAATTGTTACTAAAATCTATTTCAAACTTTAAAGAAATTCAAAAATTTATTCAAATTTAAGAATTATCTTAAATTCACTTTAAAATTGGTTTTGCATTCAAAATGTTTTAAATATTTATTGATATTTTGCCGATACTTTAAATATTTTTATTTAAGGATTTTTTTAAATTTAAAATTTGAATTATTTATATCTCATCGGAATTTAATAAAATTTCCTTAAATTTTGCTTTTCATGAAATTAATTTCAATTAATCTTATATTTGGCATAAATTATATTCAGTTTAAAAATGAAAACCAGAGAAATATTTGACAAATGAATAAAAAAATAAAGTTTTTGTTGTATTGTGTTTTGTCGATCAAATATCTATTTCGACAAAAGAGTGTCTCTCTATTACAAAATGAAATAAAAACAAACTCAGAGTACAGGAAAACATGAGATTCTATGCTTTCGAGTCAGAGAAGAGAAATGTAATAAATGAGAAAATCTAAAAATCAGCTTAACTTTGAGAATATCTCATTTTAAGTGAGAGCACTACTTTCCTGTTCACATCTAATACTCAAATGTCATCTCAAACTATATTCTGCCCGAAGAGAGAAAGGAGGAGAGGGAGAGAGAGTGAGTGAGAGAGAAGGGGAGAGAGAGAAAGAGAAATAAATGAATTGTCAATTTGTAAACGTGTGAACACAATTCCTCTTATATTGGATTCGTTTGTTTTTCAATACCTATAGTTCACAACTAATAGTGAGTAATGAAAGAAAACAAATTAATTTACTTTGAATTCAGAATAATTTTTATAAATTGATTGCAAACATATCGTAAGATTACTAATTGGAGAAGAGTTTTGCTAAGAAATCACAATTATAATGAAGATTAAAGTCTGCTTTAAATACGTTTATTCAGTTCATTAATCAAAGATTTTTCTCTAATTTTAAATCTTAATTACTGTGAATATGAAAAAATGCAAATATTTTTCAAACGTCTAATTAGTAAAAATGAGTTCACTATTTATGATGTGCTGTCATTTGACTTAAAAAATTTAATGAACTCATCTTTAGTTTTGGGTTTCAATGAATTACAGCAAAACTTTATTAATATTGGATTCAAATGAAAGACTTTCCTCGAATCTAATCTAAATTTTCAGAGAAATAAACTTAAGGCTGAAAATTGAATTAAAAGATTTGTTGTGATCCAGTTTGTGAGCTCAATAAAATTACTTGCTCAATTTGCATCATGCTACAATTTGCTTCTGATTTGAGGTTATTTTATTGTTGTTTCTAATTTCAAGTTTGATTGATTGAATTTCTAATAATTGAACTAGTTAATAGTTACTAGTTCCAAGTGAACAACCAACATTTGATTGATGGAATTTTCGTCAGCAGAGGGTGTCAGTGCTATTGAGAGGTTGTGCGATCTGACCGAACATAGACACAGACATTGGTTGCTGCACTGATGTGCTGTTGAAAGAGTGCCGAATCAACTCTCCAACCAGTGCTCATTCATAGTGGTTGTGCTCACACACAACACAGACTGAGGCACAGACACCACTTATTCAGTGCATAAATCCATTGCTTGTATTGTGTTTTCACGAACTGTTTGACAGCAAAAAAAGAAGTGAAAGAAAGTGTTTTAATAATAATTTGTCCGAAAAGTTAATAATGTTTTTATGAACTAATATTTGTTTATTAAAAATTGAAAAATGACTGAATTCTTGTTTCCGGGCGAACGTCTCCTCAATGAGGTAATGAATGAGCACCCTGGTGAATTAATGCGTACCGGCAGCCCAAACATAATTTGTTCGGCATTACCGACACACTGGCGCTCCAATAAGACACTACCCGTTTCCTTCAAAGTTGTGGCTTTGGGTGAAGTCAATGACGGAACAATTGTGACCATTAAAGCCGGTAATGACGAGAACTGGTGCGGAGAGTTACGTAACGCATCGGCCATAATGAAGAACCAAGTGGCCAAGTTCAATGATCTCAGATTTGTCGGACGCTCCGGAAGAGGTAGAGTTTCGATATTAGTTTTTTTATCACTGACTCTCAAATAGCTTTTCCTCTTTTTTTTCTGAAGTGATTTATTAAGAAAATTATTCAAATATTTCAGCAAAAGTTGTATTAAAAGTAGTAAATGTAGTGAACTCTTAATGAATGAAGTAATTGCTTTCCGACTCATATTTAGACAATAATTTTGGTTTACTCTCAAAATTACTAATAATTATTAGTTTTGAATCAACGGAATCATTACTTTATGAAAACTTTTTGAGTGATGCATGAAATGGATATGAATATCCTGTGCCTCGAATGCCATAAAATGTGGGCTCACTTTCTTTTTTATTAACCATATTTTCTTGAGGTCTGATTAGAATTTTAAAAACGAACTCCTGTTTTGAAAAACAAATTTATGAAAAGTTATATAAAATCACTTTAATGACACCCTTTGCTGACTTCAGAGAAGAACAGCATAAGAACAGCCTTATATTGTCGGTGGAGATATAATTCAATGTTTCAAAAACAGAGTGAATCATCCAAAGGAGGGATTAGTATTGAAATTTATTCGGCATTTCTGTTGACCCGTATATTGTGTTTATGTGTTTTGGCCGCACTTTGGGTTAGGCTTTGGCCAAATGTATTCTCAAAACAAACACTTGTATTGCAAATAACACAATAGTTATATAACAACTTTATATCAGAACTTAATCTAAGTTCAGGTTTAACTCTAGAGGAACAAATCGAGTAGTTTTTATAAAAAGAGTTACAACACAAACATTGTTTGAATTCAATATAAATTTTATTAACAATATTTTATTATAAAATCTCTTTTTTTGAGTTAAGGATAAAATTTAGAAGTGATTTAAAAACAGTGAAAACAAATTGTATTCATTCGTAATTGAAAAGAAAACTATGAATTTATTTATGAGTTTTTACTTTAAATATAATTTTAGACTAAATTGAAGACTAAAACTGTTTTTATTTTATTCATTTGAAATATTAGGCAAAAGTTTTTCGTTAACGATAACAGTGAGCACAAACCCACCACAGGTTGGCGTTTACGCCAAAGCCATTAAGGTTACAGTGGATGGACCGCGAGAACCAAGAAGCAAAACGAGTGAGTCTTATGTTTTTATGCTCTTCTCTATCGCTTCCATAACTCATTTGATTGGTGTCTGACTTCTAAATAGAGTCTGCGGTTGTATTTGCTTTGCCTTTGATTTTAGTTTTCTCGCAGTTATTATATACTCTTTTCTTTTCTCTTCATTTTATAAAAACGCAAACGAGTTATAACTTCACAGAAATATTATATAAAGTATTTAATATTCAAAATATTTAGTATTCAGTTGTAAGAGTAATCATCAAACGGCAGCCAATTATTTGTCGACCAATAAATAACAACTAATTTTAATAACAATATTCGCTTAATTAAAATATTTCGCTTTAATTTATTTTTATTTCTTTAAACAAAGTTTTAGAAATCATAAGACTTTTGCAAACTTTGCTAAACGTTTCGGTAATAAAACAATTGTCTGCATATTCTCAGAGTGAAGGTTAAGACAGAAAATTATTTTCTTTCAGACTTTTGTTACTTTAAAAGCAGGAATTCCCCCCTCTCTTCGCCATCTCTGCTCTAAAAGTATAAAAGAGTAGATTTTTCTTCCAAACAAATCTGAAGAAACAAAAAACTCAAAGAAAAGCAAAGAAAAAACAATCGCCGGAAAATTATTTAGGAGTGGCGCTAATTATTAGGCACAACACCTGTAAAAAAGTGTTGGCTAACTCTCTTCAGAATTCCTGAGCCATTAATTGTGTTGTTTATGAACTTTGCGCTAACCCTTGAAAACACTGTCAGACAACTCAATAATTAATTGTGATTTAAGAGCTTTTAATAAAATTTTTCGACAAAAACACATTTTTAACAAAAAAACTATATGTTAGATATGATGAGCCCGTGTTGGCCTTTTCCTGCTCCACAACAACATTTAAGAGCTTTTGCCTCAGCCTTTGGTCATCACACCCCCATCACACGGCCATTCTTGGATGCAAGAGGTTGTCCACTACCACCACTGCCCTGTGCGGCCGAATGGAGGTTAGCGGCCAAGAGTCAGGCCGAGCAGTGGGCGTTACATGCGGCAGCAGCCGTCGCCGCAGAGCTTCCTCGACGTTTTCAGGGACATCCCTCTCCAGGTCTGAATTAATTTTTTCAAATTATTATTATTATAACAAAACCTCAAATTTAATTGAATTATTAAATTAATTGTTTAAATGGATTTGTATTTTGTGCAAAACCGGAGTATAATATGAGAGAGTCTTTCGTTAAATTTCAAGTCTAAGTGTTATTCCGATTTGATATGAAATCAATCACAAGAAGAGATCAATATTAAAACAGTTTATTTTTTGCTAGACTTGTGTTTTCCCTTAAAAGCATATTCTTTACTGAAAATCTGTAATACTTTGAGTTTTATCTCTTCTATTCCCAGTTTTGTATATGAAATCAATATTTTCATATAAAGAACATATATTTTGTCTATTTTTCAAAACTTTAATAATAAGACACATAAAACACTGGAAGGAATAGAGTGGAGGAGAGAGAGAGGGAGAGAGAGAGAGAGAGAACACAATCGTTATGAGCACATATACACAAAGACAGTGTTATTGTAGGCCATGATTGCCACTCAGGCTTATCATTATCGGTGGTAATAGTGGTTGAGGGAAGTACCAAGAAGTAGTATACCATCAAATGCTTGAATGAACGAATCAAACAATTCTTCAAAAGTTAAGACAAAAAGTCTGTTCTTTTGAACGATTGTTTCACTTTTTATTTTTTGATTTTACACCTCTTCTTATATTCTCTATTACTCTACTCTTAAATTTTAAAACAGATGCCATCAAAGAAATAAATTGATGTCTGGAGTCTCGTTGTGTTTGTGCTCTTATATAATCTAACATTTTTTGCCAGTTTTTGATACTACTGTTTGGTGTACTTCAACGCCAAATACAATAGCGTTGATAATAATAATGGTAATAATGGCAATGATTTTTGGTTTGCACTCAATTTTTCAGTTCTAAAACAGTTGATATGTCTGTTGAAAAAAACTTCATTAGAGATATTTCATTAATGGTTTACTATAGCGGATAACCGATCAGCACATATGACACTAAATTACAGCCCCCATAGAAAAAACACAATTTGTATTAAATGATACTATTTTTAGCCATTGTTTTTGTTAATCTCTATGATTACCATAAAAAACAATTCGAGGATTTAGACATCAAAACAAAAGCCATTATAAACATATCATTGTATACATTGAGAGAAAAACATTTCTTTGGTATTACTATTCTAAACCAAAATATGACTTAACGTCAGATATTTTGGTTTGGAATAACTGCGAGTCAATCAAAAACAAGAATCAAATGTTTCAGTAATTTTCTTAAGGCATTCCCTCAACGCCTACCACTGACTGTAATTGACTGATGATTCGAATTAGAAATAAAAATTGAAATCAAAAATATTTATATTTGAATATTAACTCATTTTGAATAATCAATACAATGAACTAAAATAAGACAATGAATATAATGTCTCAATGGGTTATTACTGAGAAATCGTGAATCGGGAGCTCATTATGAATATTCGTGAGTAAAGAATGAACTAAATTTAGTATTTTATAAAATAGTCAGTCATTTAATTAAAAAAAAAATCATATCCTTAAATAACTTAAATGTTTTCACAGATGAATATGAGTTTGAATAAAAAATTGAGCATGATCATTTTTAAGTTTAAAATTCATTCTTGCGTTTCATATTTCCATTAAATGGTTATTCTATATAAAGGATAACATTTATATTTAAGTCAGAAAAACATTAGATATTTATTTTTTGAAAGAATAGACTCAAAAGACAACAACAAAACAATTTTTGTCTTTTGATTAGTCTATTGTTAACCGAAAAGAGGTTTATATTTGAGGCAAAAAATTCGATATAAATTGAGTCAACTCTTAAAGACAAAGAAGAGAAGTCTAATGACATGAATGCATTCGTAACTTATTTAGAGGAATGAGATATCAGTGAAGCACTTCTTTGCGGATGACCGCTGCCATCGCCTCTAAATGCAGTTCTCTAAAAGTCTTATTACTATTATTTCAGTTCTTCTTTAGTCAATCGTTGAACTGTTGGCTCATATCATGGAATGAGTCCAAGAATTAAACCGATAACAAGCTCTCTATCTTTCAAAATGAGATCCAATCGAAAGCCATGACTTTTTATATCTCTTTTTCTTCATTAGATGTTTCATTGATTTGCAATTCAGGCTTTCAATCAAAAGTCAAAATTAGTCCAAAAACTTTCATTGAGAGTAAAACACTTGAATTTTAGTTTATATAAGACCACAATATTTTGATATTTCATTTAAAAATTCAATAAAAGGTCAGAAAATGATTATTTCAGTTGAATTTGGCTGAAGTGAGTTTAGCTGAGCCTTGTTTTTGATATTTTAGGTTTACATTAGATTCAAAGCTCATCACTCAAAGCAAGCATTTAAAGTAGTAGTCAATGTTTAAAAATGAAAAGTAACCTGTTTGAATTTTGTTTTTGACCAAATTGGAATTAATCTGATGACAAATTGATCATGTGCAAATGTGTAATTCACTGATTCTCACTTTGATTAGCAAATGGTTTAAAGAGTAACGAAACATAAGTTGTTTAATTGAATTAATGACTGTTTCGCTGAATTTCATATAAATTATTGAATCCATTGAACAAAAGGTTTAGTTTTAGTGATACAAAAAGACAATATTTTGAGCATTAATTGCGGAAAAGCATATATAGTGTCAGTCAATAGTAGAGAGCAGTAATAGTGATGATAGTTCTGGTATATTACGCAATGGCATCACCACTATTACCACAGAGTCACCAATTCTGGTATTTCTACTAATGAACCGATGGTTATAGCCTTTGGTAATCTCGTTTCACTCTCTCTTTCCAAAGTCTTATCTTTGGTTCACATTTTGCTTCTTTTTGGTTGAACTTCTTTTTGTCGTTAGTTCTTCTCTTATTATCCTCTCTTCAAATTAGATGACCACTAAATAAATAAATGCCTCCAATCATAGAGAGAGCTCTCGTTAATATAGTTTTCAAACTATTTTTTAAATTCATTTATCACTTGATTTAAAACAATTTAATTTCAAATCATTTGAAAAAATGAGAAATGAAATGATTTAAAATTTATTTGTGTGTAGACAACAATCCCTTCCATTTGAGTGGTGCCGGCGATTGGAATCCATATTATAGCAGTTATTTGGCAGCATCTGCCACATCAGCCCTTACGGCCACATCTGGCTTTCCATCACCGCCGATGTCGTATCCAATCGGTGACACATCACTGGTCTCAGTATCGAATGCCAGCAATAGTAATGCGGACAACTGTGCGCCTATACATCACGGTCTGCATTATTGCACTTTCTATTACTCCTTATATTATGGCATACATTTTGATCGATATTTTAACTGAAACCCACTTTTATTGTTAAATCCAAGACTTATTCAAAGATTGGCTTAATTTTCAGTTAATATTACATTTCAATACTTTTAATCGATTTTCTTAATTACAAACTTATCGAATGTATGTCCTACAGAGCGGTCCAATTCGTCAGCCAATTATGCCTCACAGTTAGGTATAACAACGAGTCCTAACGATAGTATATCTTCGACTTCAACGACAGGAACCGCTCTGTCTCTGAAATCAAGTGTCGAATCGATGCGCTTTAGTCAAGAGTTGGCACTCTGTGATCGTTTGAGTGAATTGAGACAAGGGTTGACTTGTGGCCAAGTCGTGTCTACTACTGCCAATAGTTCTGCGTTCAACAGTCCCAACAGCACAACAGCAGTGGCAGCAGTGGCCGCATCTCTTCTGCCTCAGTCTGTGAGCCATTCATATACTGCGGCAGCACTGTTATCATCGCACGCTTATTACGCCAACTCTACGTCCAACACTCCATACCTAAATGGACCCCCAGTTATGCCGCCATTACTTTATCCTCAGTTATATCCGTCACAATTGGGTGCAAATATTGGACAGACGTCTACAACACAATCATCGATACATTTGTTGAGTAATGCATCGGAAGTGTCGCGAAATGAGACGAACACCGATAGCAACGACGAGTGTATATCAACTGATACGGAACAGAACAACGAAAGTAGTAGTGAAAGTGATAGAGCCCGGAGTCGTACAAATAATGTTAGTGTTGGTAATGGACAGCATAGACATAGACAACAACAACAGCTAACAACCAGTAGATCATCAATATTTGAGAGGTCTGTTCATTCAACGCATCATTCATCACAAGAGAACGGCATCAGTGGAAGTGCTACCAGTGCTAACACAAACACTAACAACACTAATACTAATACAACAACAGAAACCCTTTGGAGGCCCTATTGATTACAACTGATTGTTAAATAGTTTCCCAAATCAATTGATATTAATATTACTTTCACTTCATTTGTCGCCATATTTTCAAATAGACTTCGATTTAAATTAAGTGAAAAACATTTTCTTAAATTTAAATCATTTATTAATAGATTATATAAATCGTAAATTACTTGAAATTACATGAATTTATTAAAGTATTGACTAAAATGTAGATAAAAAAAATACATTAAATCGAAAGAATTAAATATTTAAAAACAAACTTTTGCTTAATTTCTTTCAATTTTCTCTTCGATAATACCATTCCTTTGGGTTTTCATTCACTAACAGATTTGATTCAATACTTAGACTCAAAAGAAATGGAGAAATAAGTGAATGAAGAGACCAATGGATTGGTTTTTATTGAAATTCAGTCAATATTCTCTTCACTCGTATATTGTGTTTATGCGTTTTGGCCGCACTTGGGTTAGGCTTTGGCCAAATGTGTGTCCAAAACAAACACTTGTATTGCAAACAATGCAATACTTATATAACGACTATATATTAGACTTGAGATCAGACTTTACTCCAGAGAAAGAGAATAAAGAAGTTATAGAAAAAGCTGTGCTTATGTTTGACACACAAACACTTTGTTTGAATTGAACTCAAACAACAATTTTATTCACAATATTTTATTATTAAAAAAGTTTTAAACAGAGTTTGACTCAAATGTATTCGTGAATAAAGAGTGCGAAAGGAAATGAAAATTGTATTACAAATACTATTTTGAATAATAAGAGTTTGAGACTATATTTTTATTGAACCGTTTCTCACAAATTACATAAATTTTACTATTTTTTGTCTTTTGATTTATTATCTCTTAATTCAAATTCAAAAAAGTGTCGCTTTAATGATGTCTGGATGTCATCATTCCTTTCACACAATCGGATGGACTTCCACTCCAAAAAAGTGAAACCATGAGTGAGTCTCAACATATGTTATCTTATTTTGTGCGCTTTTCTTAACACATTTAAGATCCTATGAAATAATTGCGGTTTTATTTCTCTTATAATTTGATAGACTTTTTAGCTTTACTTTAAAGGCATCAGAAATTACTTTTAATGAAACATAAAAATTGCGAAATTACTCAATAATTACTCAATTTCTTCATACGTTTTGACGCATTTTTTAATGTTTTTTTTGTTCACTGAATAGATTTAAATTTATGTCGACTTAAGTGAAGTCAATAAATATTAGTTTGTTTTTGAGGTGAAACTTAAGTAAAGTTAAGTTGAAAACTATGAAAACCTCAATAATTATTATGTAATAACACGTATTCATGAAAAACTGCTACCAATTTCTATCCATATCCACACGAAACTCATATTATCGATAAAATATGTATAATATTGTAAATCTCATCACTTAAAACGAGTTACTTTACATATAGAATGACCAAGATTGACAAATTTCACTTAGGATTTCATAAGTTGACGATAATCTCATTTACTTATGTTTCAAATGTTTGATAAATTGATATTTATTTACAAATAATTTAAATACCAATATTTGAAAGAATTAGAATTGAAAATGAAGTGAGTATTAGTGTTTGTGGTGTACCTATTAATGTACCTAGTTACCCCTGTTTAACGAAGAATTTGTTCATACCTCGAGCGACATTAAATATGCGATACCCAGAATATTAACAAAACCAGTGCTTACGGATCACGAATATCGTGAATCCTTCAAATATGTAATAATTTTTTGAGGGACCAATAAATTTGCTTTTCATCTCTAATAACAATAATTATAATATTTTTTGGTTTAACATTATTTTAAAATTTGAATTCCTTTTCGTTAGTTTAGGGGCTGTTCTTCTTCTTCTCTCTTTAAGAATAATTAATCAATTTTTGAAATATTCTCATCTTTTTTCTCAAAAATGAATTTTATTCGCTTTATTCGCTGTTTTCAATAATAACTGGATATGTATTTTGATATTTTTCAAACAACTTCGGAATAGCCCTTAGCTTTTAAAGGATGAAAACAAAAATTTTTGTTGTTTTTAAAGAAAAGCTCCGAATTTTATTAATAACATTTTATTAATAACTAGTTTATTCATATGAGGAAATTCAGGGCTCAAATTATTATTTACTGTAATTAAAAGACAAAGCAATCGATTAGAGTCTATCGATAATTAAATGGACTAATATTTTATCGCTAATTAATGAATATTTTGGCAAAACTCTTATCGATTTACTATTTTATTATTACTCAATGGATATCCATTAGAATTGGTTTCAAATTGAGAGGACACACCTTTTCGGTAGCATTTCATTCATTGTTTGTTGATTTTAAATTCAATGATAGATCCGATAAATTATAACTTTTCATTAGATTTAAGTCATATTTTATAAAATTGTTGAACACATTAGAGGAACTTATAATTGAATTCTCTTTGATTTAACACTACTATCATAAAATTGAGAGTAATTTGGAAAAAAATGGAATTTAATGGACACATACTCTGAGTAATAATTTTTTGTCTGTTATACTGAGATATAATTTTTGTGTTCAAAAGTATAATAAATTATAAAATATAGCGTTCATTAAAAGGTATAAGACGTGTATAATATCTGTATTTTGAGTCAAAAATGTACTTTCCGTTCACAAAGTCTCGGCATTACACTAATGATAGGCACAGTTAGTGTATTGTAAAGTAGAGTTGGGTTAACAGCGCACACACACAACAAGCAATTGGTTGGTGAGTTTTGGGTGAATATGGTATCCCTCTAATAATAGCGTACACGACCCGTACGCATGAATTGCCATCAAAATTAAACACAATATATATTATAAAAGAGAGAGAAAGAGAATAAAGAATGTGCTCTCAAAGTAAAGCTTAGAGAGAGAGGAGAGGGAGAGAGAGAGCTCACATAAAAATAACCAGAGCTTTATTCTATGCACTAAACAGAATAGGGGTTCGCTAAAAAGTGCCTGATTTCCACGGCTTATGTCATGCATACCATAAACCCGATGTATTGTATGAATTGATCAAATCTCCACTACTTTTCAACTGTTTGTAATCAAGTTTATGATAACTCAACACTATTTCAGACTATTTCTCACTCTTTCTATCGAATGTCTGATATTTTTAATGTTATATGAGTTCCCTCTTTTACATCCATATTAATAGCCTTTGAAATAAATATAGCCTTTTTGATGGATTTACCTCTCAATTGCTATAGAAATCACTACTGTTTTTATAAATTATAGGAATTATTGCAATACAAATGTTTTACGAACAGAACCGATGTCTTTGAATACAACTATCCATTTGTTATTGAAATTTGTTATTAACATTTCAATCAATATTTGTATTATAATCGCTTTTTAAATGAAAATTTCTTGAATTGATTTCATCAATGATTTGAACATATTTTTATAATATAATAGAATGTTTAATCTAGTTGAATTAAGCTATTTCAATTTATTAACAATAAATAAAACTCAACTACAAATAAATGATATTTGAGTAAAAATTCTGGTAAAAAACAAAAGTACGGACTCTTTTGAGAAGACATTTGAGAGGAGCCACTCCTCGTTTTTAACAAAAATAAATTTTTAAGATTTTTACCAAAAAATGTTCATTTTTTCTAAAAATTATGAAAGTTTAAGTGAAGAATGGTTTGGGTTAATAATAATTTTCTATTTGAAACATTTTTTCCGTCTAAAGCACTTCACAAACACACCATTCATTGAAGTTTGAAGAGCAGTGATGTCACGCCTAATGTATATACATTTTCTGAGCAAAAGTTTTTAATTGTAGGTTATGTTAGCTTTTAATTTCTGTTCGCGTTTTATGTATTTTTTGCATTCAAACTCACAAATTGTAGAGTTTTAACACAAAATATATGTTTCCTCAGTATATATACACTAAATAAACAGCGCACAGAATGAGTGAAAATTGAACTCAAAGTTCTCTTTAAGCAATCGTTTGAAGTATATTATTAGCGAAAAACTAATTCTCAAAAACAGATTCACATCTTCTTTGTTACGTCAATGAATGATATATTACTCGAGAAATGCCAAACACTTTAATTATCAATGAAAACGAGGCATACATTGAATATTCTTACCCTTAATTTCTATTTACCGATAATTAGTATTTTTAAATTTTAAGTCTCATATTTTCAAAATAAAATATTAATTAATTTTAGGAACTCTATTGTCGGCCTATAAATAAAGAGATGAGTTTTTGTTAACAGTTTCTAATAAAATACTAATGATGTTTGTTAGTTAAAGCCAACTTGGCATCACTCGGTATCACTCTGTATCGCTTCACATCACTTGCCATCATTACCAACAAAATAACCCTGCTTATTAATCACTGTTTTCTATTTCAAAATTATGTTCTCAGTTTTAATACGAAGGAGTAGTCAAAACATTTGCAAATTCAGTCAAAATAAAGTTTTAATCAGACGTTTGTAATAACTGTGAGTTTAGACTAAAACAAAAAACTTCTTTATATTAATACAGAATTTATTAATATATTTGATATTAAAATTTCCATAAAATTATTTCTTTGTTATTAAAAATATATTTTCTCAGCGAAAGCCAGTGTTTAGAAGAGTATAAATAGAATTGTATTCAAAGTTTTCAATATATGGCTTTCTATAGACAAAGTGCCGGTGGAGTGCAGGAGTGCAGTGCATCAAAGCGTCAATACATGCCTACATCTGCTGCACAGTTCGCCTCAAAATTCTATATTGAATTTTTCGCTAACACTCGCGCGCTATGTATTCCTCGATTTTCGTAATATTAGTTATTTAAACGAATGTAATTACACTTAACACACATTCTCTCTCTCCCTCACACACACTCTCCTTCTTCCACTTTTAACCTTATTATCTTATTTCTCTCTCTTTCTCACACACACACTCACTCACACTCCCTCACTCACTCACTTACTCTCTGCTTCTCGGAAAATTAGTCTTGCTTAAAATTAATTCCATAAACCAGTTCATATTAATATATGATTTTCTGATATCTTAGTGAAAGCGAATCTCATTCGAAACAATTCTGTAAAAGTTTAGCTATTATTTCTAGATTTGTTGCTAGATATCATTCATTAATTAATGTTTATAATCTAGTATTAAATGTGACAAAAGTAATGTTATCAGGGTATTTCATAATTAAAATGAGAGCAAAATGTTTTGTTGTTTATTATCTTTTGTATTAAAGAAATCACTTAATAATGCGATGAAATTATAAAATAAAATTAAATAAAAAGTTTTTGAAATTTTGATTAAAAAAGTAATTTCCGTTAAAAATCTTATAAAAAAGTTTCCGTTTTGAGACATGAAAAAGTTGTGAAAGCTTTCTATTTTGACCATTTGATGATTTGTAACCAACTTTCTTAATATACTAAACGTTAAGAATCATTAGAACAGAATATTTTTATCTAATTTTGCTATTTTTAAAGATATTTTTAATGCCGACAAAAAGGTAGAGAATATATCATTTATTTAAAATCTGAATGAATTCAATTAAATTGACAGTTATTGAGGTATTTCTGCAAAACTCCCCATTACTCCCAAATGAGTCGAAATACTATTTCGGCAAAAACAGAGCCAAGACTTTATAAATAAAAGGGGGATTTGTATGGTTTACCCTCTTTTTAAATCTCTTAAGTCATATATTAGTGAAATTTATATAATTTATTTGATTCAGAATACGAATAATGTTTATCTCATTCTTCAAATAGAAAAAGGCATTAAAATTTGTGTAAAGTTTATTTTGTATAAAGTTATATACAAATGTGTCTTGATTGTTTTTGTTGACAAATTCAATCAAATAAATATGACCTGGGTACTCTACTCAGAAAAAGTTGCCGCTAATATCATTAGTCACAAAAAATTTATTATTGCAGCGAATCATCAAATTATCAAAATATCTCTCTTTTCACATAAAGTAATGATATTCAAAAGTCAGTTAAGAGCATCAGTTATTTCAGTTTTACATTAGAGTCGGGGGATATGCCTTCCAAATGAATGATTATACTGAGCGCTGATTAGAGTTAAATTTTAATGCATTTCACTAAAAGTTGTGTAAATGTTTTTAAAATATTTTTACTATAAAAATAAGAGTGTGTGAGAGAGTGTGAGTGAGTGAAAGAGAGGGAGAGAGAGAGAGAGAGAGAGAGAGAGAGAGAGAGAGAGAATCATAGCCGACATTTCGATTAAAGTTAAGTGATTTGCTCCGATTTAGAGAAAACTGTGAACAATCCTTTCGCTATCATAAATGATTGACGATTGTGTCATCGATTGCTTAATAGCCATTTGTCATTACATACATAAAAGTATAGCATAGTTTAAGCTCTATATTTTCTAAACCATTGCCAACACTGAAAGCATTTGCATGGCTTATATGCCTAACGGATTATGTAATGGTTTCGGTTGTCTCCAGACAAAACACACAACTCTTTCCTCAAATGTTAAGACAACTCATTGATCTGACTTCAAATGGGTGCGAGTCGTGACTCATTTTTCAATTATTTTCAATTCGATATTCAAATCGAAAACAATTTTTGAATACAAGAATCGATTATTTTGAAAGTCTTAATATCAGTTCATTTGAGGTCAACATAATTTGAGTTACGAATCATTTCAATTAAGTTTCAATTTTAACATAACATCAACTTTTTTTTCACTAAAAAAACATGTAAAAAGAGATTCAGTATTTGAATTATTGGCCAGAATTGAGGTATTATTCTATCAAAATTTAAACCAATTTTGATGCCAAACAAGACATTGAAGTAATTCTTGTGTCAAAATTTTCTCACATAAAAACTATAAAATCATTTCACAAATTTTTCCCAAAATATTTCGATTCAAATGAGTTTTATTTTATAGTTTTCTCTCAATTTCTTTCTTTAAAAAAAATTTAAATAAAGTTTGAGTTCGACAATCATTTCGTAATATTTTAAATAAATTAACTTTTTTTGTGGAAAAATGTTGTAATTGAGCAAGGTAACTCAAATGTAACTCAAATGTAACTTAAGTGTAACCCAAGTGTAAGGTAAGTATAACAATAGAGGGGATGATTCAGTGAAATGCTTTGATTAGATCTAAATATTCTCTACGATTTCTGTTCGACTTTCTTATCATTTTTATCTTCTATTTTGCATTATTTAGTCGTTTTGACTCGTTTTTAGTTTTGGTGCACCGAATGGTTTACTGGTTATGTCTTTCGACAGAGAAAGTAATTTTATGACAGAGTTTGTGATATGACTTAATAAGGCTATGGTTTGTGACTGTCGTTCAAACAGTTTTCGGTTTTTATTACAAAAAATGAAATTTTTGAAACTCAAAACATTTGACTCAAATATTTGAATATTGAGTCTAAAGAAAAAAAAATATTTTATTAATATTTAAATCAAAAAAAAAACTTAAAACGTTTCAAATAAAATGAAATTATTTTCGATATTTTGCATCAAATTTTGATGGATTTACCGAAAACCAGTTGACTCTCTTATGCGGAGAACTGGTTTTATGGCAATTATTCAGAAAGAGCTCAGAATTATATGATTTGCAGTAGTTTTCAAATCACTGCTACTCTCCTGTCATTGTCTGTTCAGTCGGTAGGACTGATAGGACTACTGTTCGCATCGCTCACTATAACCTCTAATGCTTTGCTTATAGTTTTTATGATGGGATCCAATTCATAGTGTTTTCAGATGTCATACTTGACTGATTCGGCTGACCGCTCATGCGATGGCACAGCACCGACACTACACTCATTGCGAGACACATTGAGCCATATCACTGATATCACTGTAATTATTATAATATGGATTCATAGACAGCGCACATACATTACATTCACATATCTGTCACTCGATTTCATATTTAAAGGACAATCACTTCCAGCGATGATTTACTTGACTTCTCTTCAATTTGATTGCATTTAATAATACTTTCCTTACATTAAAATCTGAGCCATCCATTAGAGGTTTCCGAATTCGTGGGACACATAACCAGTTAAGCAGTTAACCAATTAACCAATGGATACATAATCCAATATAACCCAACAAATTGTTATTTGTATCAATAGTTTGATATAAGTGCTGACGGATCCTAAAAGCTGACTCTCATTTCAATTAAATATAAATTCTATTCAGTTATGGACAGCATTTCAGTGCTGTTCACTTCCTTCAAATGGTAATCAAAGCAAGAGATTTAAAGTCCTGAAAGACTTTGTGTTCCATTATTTATGACTTCTTCTCATAAGTTTATCAGTCGTTATGTAAAGCGGAAAATCTCAAGAAAAGTGGCAAAAAACGTCCTGACTATTGGTGTATGGCCTGACCCACAAAGACATGCCAACAAACCAGAGTATTCATTGTATGCTATAAAAGTTTCCCTTATATGACCTTTTGGTTGACAATAAGCATAAACTCATATATTGGCTGTCATTCTTTGCGATGGCTTTCAAAATGAAAATACCTTTTAGTTTGTTGTGAATCTCACGCCTTAGTAGTTATGAATCGTTCACTAGAATCAGGAGTTAAATGATAAATGATTATCATTTGTGAGCCAACTCTAGGCATTAAGTCCTCATATTTCATCTATAAATTCAAAAGAATTTATAGTACAACAGATGCTGTCCTCCGCTTTTCACTCTTTTATCTCTTTTTATAATATTCATGAAAAACATCCTTCAGACCAGATATTCGTCAAATTAATGAAAATTTCAATTAATTAGAAATATATCAAAATTAACTTATTTTAGAAAAAGCTATAATATTAAAATATAAATTGATCTAGCACAATCAAGCACATAAAAGCAATATTGTTTATAAAAAGTATGTGGATGTGATTCAAACAATATTAATGCAGCGCTGGATTTGCTTTTGGTTTTTTTCGGTTCACTTTATTTACACAATAAATACAATCGATATCTGTTGAAGAGATGAACAGATTTTAAAATAAAATCCAAATGAAATAATTGATCCGATATTTGTTGAAACAATTGAATCTTTTACTGAATTATTGCCAAAATGACAACATTTTACAATTAAAAATAATGTCAATATTTTTCATTATAATCTCTTATTTATTCATTGGTGTCTATTTGACAAAATAGTATCCAAGAATAAGAGCCGCTCTTCCCTCTCATAAAATGTTGAATAGGTGTCAAAAAACTAGGAATGCCTTCAAATACCTTCAAATGATATTTTATTATTTGAATAATTATTTTTTGAAAAATTGTAATTGAATTGAATGTTAGGCAATGTGTGACTAATTTATGATATACTCTCAAAATATAAAGCTTTAGAGCAATGGAGAGATAGCGTGAGGGTTATAAAAGAGTCGGCTCTTCCAAAGGAAATATATCTTTATATTATGGGCTCATATAATAATAGATTCACAAATTGCCATTCAATGAGATCTGAACGGAGAGGACTTTCGGACTATGACTGACTCAATATCCAAATAAATTCTCATTCAAAGACTGCCTCCGATTAGAAAACAGATGTATTCACACAATATTTGGTACAATAGATATGATATGTGATTCGCACATACTTTAGCTTTTACTTCATCCACAGTTCAAATTCAATTAGTTTACTATCGAATGAGAAAAATTTATTGTCAGACATTACAAAAGTAGCCTTGCTCAATCGTATCAATTCTAAAATTTCTTTATTCTGACATATTTTTTAAGAAATAAATTATGTGGAGTCAAGTCATCTGAAGTCATCACAAGTCATGTCGACTTTCAATGGCAAACAATAAGTTGGGTATTATTTAACGAATGAATCACTGAATAAGACTTAATATCCAAACATATGATCCAAACAAATAAAGAGAAAATACAGAAATATAAGGCAAGAGATGAACGCAATCAGTGCACAGACACGCATTCAATAGCGCTGTGTATTAGTAAGTCTTGAGCTCAAAAGAGAAGAGTAGTTGAGCGCCGGCACTACCGAATTGTGGCCACTGCTATATGCTGTGTGTGATAGCAATATAGACGGCATCTCAGCCTTAATATTCTGTTTTCGGTATTTCCAGACAATAAATTTTTCAAACAGTTTTGTCTTAAACTAAAAGTTTATAATAATATTTCATAGATTGTGAGAATATGATCTTGTTACTTTATCAGTTACATTATCCTAAATAATGAGCTATACTTGAAATTTTAATTTTTCAAAAATATAGACTTTTATGACTGAATTTAAGTGAAAAATTGAATTTTTAAAGAGAAACCGAAAATTGATTAAACTTTTCATTTTTATGACTATAGTGTTGGCAGAGTTGTAGTACAGAGCACTGGTTCTCACAAAACGCTCGACTATATTGTGTGTGTGTTTGAGTCGAGATAACCGTAAAACCATTATTATATTGAAGATCGCAAATATAGTTCTTCTCTTCTTTTAGCACAAAAACACTGCAAAATGAGACCCAGAATATGATTGTCAGGGATTTAGTGCACAGACTTTCAAAGAGGAATACTTATTATTATTATTATTACTGAGAGAGAAAATAAAGCGCTTCTACCACTTCGACCATCGTATTAGCCCATAAACCCCTGTCTCTTATACTCAGTCTGAATGTGTGTCTATCGGTCTCTCCCCTCGATTATACCGATGAGTCATATAATATGGCAAAACTAATGTTAATGTTATGGTATATTAATTTGAAAGATGAGAATTCTAATCGACTGAAAAGTTGGTCACAATATTAATCAATAATATTAATGAAATATAGCTCTGATGTCTCAAAGCTAAGACATCATTGATCTGAGAGGAGCCGAGAATTTTATAAAAAAGTTCATAAAATACTCAACCATTAAAGGACTACATTAAAGTACAATATTATGTTTTGGAGTATTTACTATTGAGTACTGATTTTTACACAATGTTTGAGTCTATTTATAATTTTTAGTGAATTTATAATTTTAGAAACCAATAAAAGAAATATTATTTTTAAAATAGAGATTCATTTCCGCTCTGAAATCCTTTTCCTCATTCAATGAATAGCAAGGATTTGAGAGAATTTCAAATTAAGCGATCGATTTCTGAATTGAGTGAATTTGAAGCCACAAATTTCAATACATTTATTAACTTAAACTTAAATTCAAAACAATTCTTAATTCGTTTGAGTGTTGAGTAAACATAACTAACGAAATAAAAGACTAATAAAAACAAATTTCGTTATTTGGCGTACATTTGGAGAAGTACTAAGGTTTCGACTGACGACAAGTTGAGACTCAATCGCAGAATATTTTGACTGTTTTTCACAAAATTTACAAAACTGTTAGTACATTGTGCACAACAAAGTGCTATATAAGAGCACAGAATAAACCAGAGATGAACAGTAACATGATTTTCATCACTTCTTTGAATATGTGTTTGTGGAATAAATTTTAAAAATGTGTGAGGGTACATTTGTGCTAATTATAAAATGAACATTTTAATATAATCGAGGTTGTTTTTATACCTCTCGTGTCTGGGGAATGGTCTGGTTTGCCATATTTAAAATAATGGTCGACCCCCTATTCAACTGTTGGCCACATCTGGAATATTGAGTAGTTGTGCAAAGAATTGCATAAATACAAGAATAGTGTGCTTTAGACGACTAGTGTATCATTGAGTGAAGGCATAAGCATAGAGTAGGCATTAGTATTGGGTCTGTGCTGTAGTAAAGTAGTATTAAGTTTTGAGATACTATTCATCGTCAGGGGATTTGAGGGACGCCTTTCATTTCCGAAGGATTTAATGCGGGCAGAAGAGAGAGAGAGAGAAAGAGAGAAGCACTAGGCTTTGCCTGTGCTCTCTCTGGCATCACAAGGAGCGGTAAGCCACACCACTATGTGCTGTGCTCACTATGTCTACTATACCAAAGGATCACCAAAAATATTTTGCAAACTCTACGCACAGCTACTAAACAGTAGAGTTAGAGCACATCTATATTGTAATAGTGCTGATGATGCAGTCGTGATGTGCTCTTCTGATGCCATTCTGATGCGCCAATTCTTTTAAGACTCTCAACACAACACGCATACAGTCTATCCGCAAGAGTTATACCACTGCTCTCGCATTACACCAGAATACCAATATATAAATAGAGAGGTAAAGCCATTCCCAGAATAAATTAAATGACAAAACAATATCTAATTAACGATTTATTCTTCTTTTCTTTAATCTTATTCTTTTGATGAGATATTAATACTGAGAAACAAATCAGTTATCCATTGATTCTAAATCTCAAAATTCAAACAATTCTGTGTTATTCTTAAGTTTCACTACAAAAAAGAAAAACATTTTTAATGCATTACAACAAAAGTAAACAATATTTTTTTAACCAAAAAATAATAATAAGAGTTATTCTCAAAAAATAAGTTTCAAAACAGATATAATACCAGCACTCAGTCTGTACTGTAAGGGATTCACAATAGGATTGAACCAAAAAAAAAAAAAACGTTTTATCGAAACTAAAAGTTGAGTCTAAAAAGCTTTGTGTTGAGAGACATATGTTCACTACCGATAGAGACGATGGGAGACAAACAGGAATAACGACTGTCGAGTACTCTAACAAAATGTATAATGTAATGAACTGTCCGAACAAATAGACAACGCTTACCATCACTGATATAATTGACTGCTTTTGATTTATATGATTTCCTTTGTTATCAAATTTAAAAAGTAGTGGCACTGACCTGCTTTCAACTGATAAAAATTTACCCACACTTTGCCCACACTTTTTTAACTTATGTTTATCGATGCTTTTCAGCCATATCTCTAAACTATATATTCACCGATGAGTGAGACACTACTAAACCCACTTTTATACAACTTTGCGTTTTTCATATACATCACACACTCTTTTACTTTATAATACCAGATAAAAGAGTGTGGAGAGAGAGAGAGAGAGAGAGAGAGAGAGAGAGAGAGAGAATGTAGGAAAATCAAAACCGTACTCTTCTATGGAATAGAAATTATTCTGTTCTCTTTCTTTTGTGATATTAGTTTTCTTTCATATATAAAATACATCTTTCATTAAATCTCTCTTTAAATGTGATGAAAATATAATGGAATTTCTTCGATATCTACGAACTCTCTTTTATTATATAATTTTGAATGAATAAATTAATATAAAAAATAATCTAGATCAAATATCTATCTAAAATGGAAAATAATATTAATTGATAAGAAAATTAATTATAAAATTTCGAAAATATTTGATAATTGTTTATAATATTGAAGAGTAATTCAATTTTTTCAAAATATAAATAGGGATTAAAATTGGTTTTTGTGTGAATCAATGCAAAAGAAATTGGAATATAAGTATACTTTTGTTTATACAATATTGGAATCATTGAAGACAATTGAGAGACAGAATAAATATATGTCTTTGAAATATGCAAATCATTACAGACGAACGGATTTGAAAATTTTATTCTAAAAAGATATGACTCTTAGATATTTGGCTATACTTTTATTATTATATAAAATTATGATATATTTATGTAGAAATAGAGAGTATTGTAATATGAAAATTGTAATCCCAATGAGAAACATGTCGTTACTAAGCATACAATCCATACAATTCACAACACAAACACATTTTAACAATGCATGAGTGGGCATAAGATACTCTACGATACTCTACGAACAATATTTCAACGAAACATCTTTTCTAATGCTTTCTCCCCAACAATACTCCATCTCTAATACACAACAGAGAACAGAGAAATTATTAAATATTCAAGATAACTTTACTATTATTTTAGGTTAATATTATTTCTCATTGTTTTACGAATATTTTAGATGGTTTTCAGTCACTATTTTCAACTCAATTTCATTTTCTTTTTATTATATTTATGCAAATTTAGATTTATTAGTTTAGCATGCTTATTTTAAATGCAATTTCAATTTGTTATTACAATAAACTCAAACAGTGTTTGTTTACTGCTGTGTGTGAATGGCTTTTCACCGATCAGTTTAGTCACAATGTTTTCATTGCTTTCATTTATTCTTCAAATGTTTGTGAAAAACAGACGATCTTTTGGTTGTGCATACAATGCAATTCTGGCCCGTTTTAGGTACACCACAGCGGTCTATCTGGCAATAGGTGTGCGACAAACACTTTCCAATGCATTTAATGTAAATCTATGTCTGTCTGGTTTTGGCGAACCGACGGCAACACACATACAACACATCGGAAAACCGATCCACGTATTGAAATCAAGACAATGCAGAGCTACCATTCTCTCCCCATTGACCAGCTGAAATTACTCATAAAATACAGGCAAATCTACCTAACATAGCACAGCATACAAAACCAAATCAAATATATTACCATCAAATTTAGTCTCCCTTTTCATGAATATTAAAAGTAATATTTGAACCTTTAATTCACTTATTAT
>JAQFZL010000013.1:0-39541 GCA_034695685.1 Galumna lanceata
GTCTGAGCATTTAGAAGAGTTCTCATCTTTTGTGAACACATTTTCATCTGAAGCTTCAATTCATATAAAAGAAAATCAAGAGTTATTGAAAAATTCTGATTTGAAGAATGATATTGCTTTCATTAATACACATTTTGGTTTTCTTAAAACTGTTATCACTTCACTTGAATCTGATTCACTCACTTTAGCTGAAAGTTTATCCATTGTTGAATCGGTTACAACACGTTTAGAACAATCGATGGCGACCAACAACATAACAATTATTAAAATGCATTAAATATTAAACAAAAAGGTAGTTTAAGTCATGTTCGTTTGATCAATGAATCATTAATGGAAATAACACTATAAGTCTAAACATTGATTTTAAGGCACAAGAAATCTCTTCATTTAGGGTTTGTCCGATCACTACTTGTGATGTGGAGAGAAGTTTTCCGAGTTTTAAATTCATATTAAGTGATAATCGTTTGTCTTTCAAAGAGAAAAACTCGAAAAATATCGCATAATTTACTGTAATTCAAAACAAGAATAAATTTAAATATAATTTTGTCGACTTTTAATCAACATTTCAGTCAATTTTTACCTACTTTTTAGTCGACTAAACGATGTCGAATAATCGACTTCATTTCAAAGTTTTAGTAATCATTATTTAAAATTGAAATTTACACTTTCCTCATATCAAGAGTATACGACAGTTAAATTGATGAACTTAACATTAGAGATAACGCCATTTGTTGTTAAACCTTCACAAACCTAATCAATTCGTGTCGTTTAACTTCTGGAATATCTATAAAACAAATTCAAAAAATAGTGATTAAAAATTAAAAGATGTATTCAATTTTTTGATAATATTTCGGTGAATAATAAATATATAAAATAATTGAATCTAAACTCAATATAAAGTTTTTTTGATTATTTCTTTTGCCATAACTTATTGAAAATAAGTTTATTATAAAAGTCGTTATTAATGTATAATAAAGTATTTTGTTTCACACGTTTTATATATTTGTGTATTATTTCAATATTCGGCTGAAATATCATTGAATTTCGTAAATCAGAGACAAAAAGAGAGAAAATTTGATTTCAATTCATTTGTAATTCATTTGCAGTTATATTATCTGACAATAGATTAGATTCAATGGAATCAAATGAAGACAAATTTGATGGAATCCTCCTATCGATGGCCAGAGAACATACGGGAGGGGTTCAGGAGGTATGACCTGTCGACAGGTCGCTATTTATACATTAATTATAAGATTATTGTATTTTTCATCAGCTTTTGGACACATTCTTCAGTTTCTTGTGTCGAAAGACCGACTTCTATGTCGGGGGAGAGAAAGGAATGGCAGAGAAAATGGTTTTAAACTGTTTTAATAAATGGAAAGACATCGCAATCGATGTCCAAACAAATAAAGACAAACAAAGAGAAGAAAACGAAAGAAAGAGAAGACAAAAGTTGGAACAAAAGAGACGCGAAGAGGAGGAAGAGATGGCCGCCAATGCGTTGAATGCCTCCAAAGATAGCACTCCTAAACCTAAAATTGTTGAACTGAGCGATGAAGAGGCGGAACGACTCCAACAACAAATCAATGAACAGAACCAACAAAACACTGATCCTAAAGAAGTGACTAAAGATAGTAACGGAACGAAAGACAAAACCGAAGAGGAAGAGGACAAACATAAACTAAAACCTAATTCAGGAAACGGATGTGATTTAGACAACTATTCCTGGACTCAAACCCTTCAAGAAATAGAAGTTAGAATTCCATTGAAGACGACATTCAAAGTCAAAGCAAAGGATGTTTTGATGGAAAACAAGAAAAAACACTTAAAAGTGGGACTCAAAGGTTTTCAGCCAATAATTGATGGCGAACTCAATAATGAGATAAAAGTAGAAGAATCGACCTGGGTCATCGACAACAAAGAAATTGTCATTACTTTAGAAAAATGCCATCAAATGGAGTGGTGGCCAAAACTGGTCACAACTGATCCCGAAATTAACACCAAAAAAGTAAATCCCGAGACCTCCAAACTTTCGGATTTGGACGGAGAGACCCGTTCTATGGTTGAGAAAATGATGTACGACCAGAGACAGAAGGAATTAGGACTTCCCACTAGTGATCAACAAAAGAAACAGGACGTCATCAAAAAGTATTTCTTTATTTTAATTAAATTTCATAATTCAATAAAAAACCTCAGATTCGGCCCATTTTATGAAATCCTTATAAACAGTTCTTACCTTTAAATTAGATTTAAATTGTTTTAATTAAATGAGAGATAAAGTGAATGAGTGAGTGAGTGAGTGAGTGAGAGAGAGAGAGAGAGTTATAGAGAATTTAGACATGTTATACTGTGTTGTTTTTGACCGACTATTGGCTTTATTTGTTATTTAAATTATAGACTTTTTTGTATAAATTTGATATTAAATGCAATAATTGATGAATAATTTGAATCCATTTAACAGGTTTATGGAAGAACACCCAGAAATGGATTTCTCGAACTGCAAATTCAGTTAATTAAAGTAATAAACAATTTTGTCATTCTTTTGGAATTATGAATAAAACTATTCTTTTTATTAAACATATTTATTGCATACAATTTATCTAAAAATGTGTTGATTTCAACTTAAATCTATTATGAAATCATTTTTTTTATAAAATTATCGGAAATTATAAGAATACCTTAACTCTGTTTTAGTTATTAATTCTTATCTCAATTAGACTTTTCTTAAATATGTTTAAACAAAAGTTGTTTTCTAAAAAAAAGAAAACATTTTATTGTTTTTCCACTTTTTTTAAAGTTTTGACCTTTAATTAGATGTAATGAAATGTAATGAAAATGTGATTTTGTTTTTGTTTTAATGTTTTATTCACTATAATTTGAAGTATATTAATACCGGTTTTTACGCCAATAAATTTTAAATATAAATAATGATTTTTTTTATTATTTAAGAAAAACATGAGATGTCTTCAGATTATATCAATAAAACGGATAATAAGAACATTTATTAAAAGAAGACAATCCATCAAAATATGGGAATTACCATAACTTTGAAGTTAACGACACTTCACCCCTTTGTAGTCAATTATTAATTAATTTTCAAGAGTTATGTATAAATTGTAAGAACTTCTCAAAGGAAACGACACTTAAAAATGTTTTTAACGCTTTTATTGAACCTTTAATTAAATTTTCAAACTTTTGTGACGAATAAATTAGTATTAAAGTTACGCGTCGTTTCTCTAATATTTTAAATAATTTTTATATAAAATATAAAAACAGTGAGAAAACTACAAAAATAATGATATTTTCATAAAGAAAATGATGGGAAGTATTAAATTAGGCGAAAATAACTTACATTATGTTATTAAATGTGAGTGAAATACTTTTTGTAAACTAATTGAATCATCTAATCATCTAAACATCTAAAACCCATTTCTAACAATTTGTTTCATCGGAACCATCCCTACAATCAATAATTTGATCACAAATTTGATGTTTTTTCAAACATTGACCCAAAGGACATCTGAGGCCATCACAGGTTGTCTTCATTTCTTTTTCTAATTTACTTTCTTTAGATATAAATTCAAAAATTAATTACTGTTTAAAGAATTAATAAATACTTAACTATCAATAATAGTATTATGAATCCAATCCTTATATTTGGCGACATTAGTGTAGACTCCGGGTCTACCCACTCGTCCACATCCATCACCATTACTGGTTAATCCCATGAGAAACCACTCGCCATTCATTCTCTGACACATAAGAGGTCCTCCACTGTCGCCCTTTAATTACTTAATTTAATAATTTTATTTAATTTATAAGAATTAGTGGTCACACCAGACAAGTATCTCTTCCTCCTCTGTCATGAGCGGCACAAAACATATTATCAGTTATTTGATAGAGTGGTAAAAACAGAGTTCTTCTGCGACACTCCTCTGTTGGTATAACTGGAAGTTTGACCTCTTGTAAGACATCGGCTATAATATAATCAAATGTTAATCAATTGAGTGATAGGATTCTCTTAAACGTCAAAATAGATATTAAACTATTAAATGATATAATTAGCTAACGAAAGAATCTTCCATGTTCAAATAATTTGCCCCAACCAACTGTAGTGCATAACTGTCCACTCCATTTGAGAACATCATCTGATTCCGAAGGCATACAAATTGGACGGACGTGTTTACTATCAAATTCAAGAAATTGTTTAACAATCAAATAACAGATTCAAAGTAATGAAGAATACAAATAGTCTTATCGTTGAACGCATACCTAAAATTGATGGGTGACTCCAGTCGTAAGAGTGCGATATCATTAATAAAGCCTTTATCGACATAATGGTTGTGAACAAATACGTGAGTAATTCTTCGCAGCTGTTCATAAGGACTGGCCAACACATTTCCGCGCCTTACAATACCGAAGCGCGCCGTCCAATATGTGTTTCCACTTCTATTGAATAAAAATGCGATCAATTATTTTCTTCTCATTTAAGAACAGATTTAGTGTTCATTTATTATGAAATCATTTCGCGAATAATTCTATCTCTAAGGCATTACCCAAACGCTATCCTTCATTGACTTTAATATCAAATTCTTGAGTCTTATATTGATTACAAGAGAAAGCATTGAATACATACCCCTGACAGCAATGAGCGGCTGTCAAAAGCCATTGAGAGTCAACAATGACAGCTCCGCACTGAAAATCGCCTTCTTTATAGATGGCGACCTGCCAGGGCCATGACCCAGGCATTGCATTCTCCCCTCCAATTATTCGACCCCTTTTAACGCTTGTGACCGAACGGATACCACATTCTAACAATTGATGTTTTAATTAATTATTAAATTAAAATTTGATTAAATTCTGACCGAAATGTAAACATTTAACATAAGCAGCACTTTTTGACTGACACTCAGATCTGACGAATAATGAACTCCACCTGAATTTGAAAATTAAGTAAAGGTTTCACTGAATTAAAAAAAATAGAATTAGACTCAAACTTACATCGAAAGGGAGAGACCACTCTTTTTGATGGTTTCTTTCATTTGGAAAAAGTTTGTGTTATTTAATTGAATTATTTGAATGTATTGGAGGTCTGCATAAGAATTTGCCCGACAAATAGCTTTACCCAACTCTTCTATTTTTAATAAGTCAATAGAAGTTCTATCTCTCAGAATATGGGAATCATTTGATTTGATTATATGATCCAAACAGAGTGGAGCCCACTCTCCTTCTCTACGAATATAAAGAAAACCCTCAGGACTGGAAAGGGTCACACTTTTGTCTATTGTCTCGTTGTTAGGGATCAAAGAAATGCATTCACTTTCGTCGTCACCATTTGGGCAATGATTAAAACCGTCACAAACTTTACTATTTTCGATGCAAATACGACTGTCCGCACACTTATAACTTTCGTTACAATAAGAACAGTTGGTTTCATCAGTAAAGTCATAGCAATCAATAACTCCATCACAAAGTTTTTTGTGCTGACCCTCAGCTATTAAATATTGAGCACATGTGCACTTTTCTTCATCAGACCCATCCATACATTCAATCTTTCGATTGCAATGAGCGCTGGAAGAGAGACATTGACCGGATTCACATTGAAAACTATTTTCATGACAGAGAGTGGAAAGTGTTGTCATTGAGTCAGTGCTGACCATCGATTGATTGCTATAAAAGACTTGACTGATATCTTCTTTAGCGATGATTTCTTCGTTGTTCGCAGAATAACTTTGAATAAGTGAAGGATCAGTCATTTTGATGGCATTTCTTTGATGTGCACTTTTTGGTGCACTTATTGATACAAGAAATCCATCGATCATTGATGTGCCGCTCTTTACCGAATCGGTTGGCGTCAGTGGTGTCGGAATATTCATTTCTGTCACTAAATCTGAATGTATTGTTGTTGACATCAAAAATGGATCGAATTGAAGATCTGATCGTTTGAATTCATCTCTTTGTATATCTGTTCGTTTGACCAAGATGTTTTCTGGGTTTCTGGGGTAATTCACTTCTTTAGAAGTGAACGACTCTACCGTTGAGTCAAAACTTTTCGAATTATTTGTTGTCGAAGTATTCGTTGAATATATAGTTATAAAAGAATTGTTTGAATTTTGATTTCTTGTCAATTGAGCATGGTCAGATGAATAAGCATGAGTTATCATGGCCAAATATATAGAAATACCGACTGTAATGATTAATATGGCTGTAATAATAAGCACAAACAGACTTAAAATACAAGAACGCAGACAACCATTACATGAACTCGACTTTTCAGAATCGATCGGAATATGAGTAGGATTTGTCCGATAAATGTTATTATGAGACAACTCGTATCGATTCGACCAATGATTACCGTTTTGGCTATTATTTTGGTGGTCAAAAGCACTGTCCCAAACGATATATGGATCCTTGTTTTGAGAATAGGCCCAACCAAAGGGGGTGTAATACTGGCCACGAAAAGAAGACATTATTCAAAAGCAGTCAATTTTGGTGTTTTGTTGGACTTATGAATGATTTTTGTGAGAAAAGTTAATGCTCTCACTTTCGAGTTCTCAAAATAATAACATTTTGTGCAAAACATTATATTTAAGAGATCTGTCAGAAAATGTTAATGTCTTTAATGATGTTAATGTTGTTTCTCTTAGAGAAACGACTCCTCCTCTTCGTTAGTCTTATTAGTCGTCAGAATTTCTAATTTAATTCAAAAGTTAGTCTTTACAACCATTTACTCATTTATAAGTCTAACTTTTGGTCATTTAAAGCCCTTTTGCACTCAAACAGATATTGTCACTCTTTTGGTGACTCTACACAAAAACGACATTTGGAGAGGGAAACTAGCATGGTCATCTATTAACAAATAAATGGTTTAAAAGATAAAGCCTTTTCTTGGGCTAAAATCTGATGATTTGACTAAAGTTAAGAAAATTTTAATTAAATGAACAAAAGATGACTAAATAAATGCTAAATTTCATTGACTTTTGATTATTTACAGAAATGTTATTCTCGAGAGTAAAGAAAACTAATAGAAAAGTATACAAATATTGGCATTTAATTCAAAGAAGTATTTACTTAATGCTTATCAAATGAAAATTCAATCCAAAAGCCTTTCCTTTGTATGGAATGAAAGTATCATAAAAATAGTTGACTTTATTTCTGTTTTATATTTTAATTCACATCTCTTTCTGTCGGAATGTTTTCAAACTTATATTTTGATAAAATATAATATAATTGAATGCATTTCGAAGTGAATAATAGCCAAAAGTTTGATACAATCAATACTAAAAGTATCGGCTGTTATGCCGACAAATTTGATTTTATTATACAAATAGTTGTCTCAAAAAAAGTAGAAAAAGTGGTGAAGAGTTGGTTCAGCAGATGGTGTATTGGTTGTGGTTTAGCTCAAACTCACAAACAAGTTATTCAATGGTTATGGCTCTGAGGAGAATGGCTTAGATTCTATGCCTCACTCTATGTCTGTAACAGTATTTCAGTGGCTGTTAAAGTGTAAACGTGTTTCTCATATGAGAATCATTGCGATTGTGTGACAAATAATTGTATGTTAAGCACAGCCTAACAGTTTTGGGCTCAGAATATTCTTGGTTATAGTGTTCTTATTGTATGTAAATCTATTAATAAAAATAACTAATTTCTCAGATATGAAGGGATGCATTTGACAGTTAATGTTTGCACTGAGTTATACCTCATTCTTTATATCCGGTCATTAGAATATGCCTTAAATTTGAACTCAAATATTTAATGTGGTCTCAAACTGGGAATTCTTCGAACCGAATCATAATATCAACTGTTTATTCAAAATATACCAAAAGTTCTGATCCATTGCCTCAAACACTCAGAATATTAAACCGTCGCTCTTCTGTTGTCAAACGCCGGCAAATGTAAGTATTTTTCACGAATTGATTTAATATCTTTAAAATTGACTTTTTATAAGTTTCCTTAAAAAAGAAGTCGAATAAATGGTTTTGTTTCAATAGACGGCTCTTTATTTTAAGTTGAGATACTCTGAGACAAATGGACAGACGTTTCTCTTATAAATATAATTGAAATCTTTTATTAAAAGTAATATTTAAAAACTAAATAATCGATAAAATAAATAACATTATAAACCATTTCATAAAACAGAATACATTTATGATAACGGAATTCGACTGTAGTTTAGTTGTGGAGACGATTTATTTTATAATTTTTCAAAACTTAATGTTTGTAGACATTTGTGGTCTTAAAACAAATATTTTATATAATATAGCCTTCAATTTAAAACATATGACTATTTTTTTCAGAAGTGGTTCACCGGAAATAAGTTGGAATCAAATCCCATTCAAATGCCATTCAAATAATATTCATCTGAGACTTAAGTTTCATCTGACAGGAAATAGTCATTAAAGCATTTTTTGTTTAATTTTTTCTCATATGAATTCAAACGAATTTGGTTTCTATAAATAATTTGATTTTTGAGTGCAATTAGAGATTAGAAAAGTTAAACATATTTTGTGGACCAAAAGTCAAACTTTGAATTAGTTTTAGAGTCAATATTAACTCATTTGTGTCGATAAAACCCGAAACAATCAAAAAGTTTTGTTATCGAGTTTTGTCTTCTAATCCCTGAATGACTTAAGTGTTGATCACGTATTGGCATTAAATCAATTGGTTGTGCACTTAATCGTCACAAATAATAATCGTTATTAAGCCGTAAAGTTTTGGTCACTGAATAAAATGGCTCCAAAACTGGGCTCTGTATCTAATGAGTCGTTTTTCCTTCATTTGATGACAAGAATCGATTCAATCCGATTGAAGGCTAATCGCAAGCGTTCGATGACTGTTGAGATCCGGACACTAGAATTTTGGCGGGCGATTATTGCCGAGTGTTTGGCCACCTTTTTCTATGTATTTCTATTGTGTGCAACACATATATCGTGGACAGGCAGTCATTTGGCTCATCAGCCCAATTGGCTCGTAATGTCTTTGACATCTGGCTGTGCGATGGCCACCCTTTGCCAGTGCTTCGGACATATCAGCGGTGCTCACGTAAACCCTGCGGTCACATGTGCTCTATTGGCCACATCTAAGATTACAGCACTGCGGGCAGTGCTGTATGTGATAGCACAGTGTGGCGGTTCCATTGCTGGCGCAGCACTTCTTTACGGGTAAGAAATTTAATTTTCTTAAAGCGCTGACAACTGTTATGAGCGGTTCAGTCACTGCAGTATTGGTCGCATCAAAAAGAAAATAATAAATGATTGCATCGTTTTTTAGCATTAGTTGTAGTGCTTTGACGGCAATGACAGCAGATATTCGCCAAAGAGTTTAGTCTAATAATCAGTTAGACTTAGCTTTGACTATACATAAACCAATTCAATGATTTTATGCCATTAGACGAGCCTTTGATGACGAGCTATAATTCAAATTTGACTGAATTTATCGTTTTTTGCCATTCATTGTTCCGATCGTTCATTAAATTTTGTTCACTTAAGCCATCGTTTGCCCAATAATACAACAAAAGTGAGGAAGTCTTCAATTTTTGTTATATGTTTTGCCATTTTTCTCACATTTTGTTTCTCACAGTATTTTATTCGATGCACTCTTTCTCTCTATTTATTTATGATTTTTCTATGGCTTAAGAATCAATTTCTAAGTTATATTTGGTTTTGGATTTTCTTTCAAAATCTATACACGAATTGTGTTTCGCTCTTATATTAGTTTCAATACTTTGATCCAAGAATTTTAGGTCAGACCCAAAGCGAAGTCATTTTTCATTTTAATGCAACTATTATTCAACTCTTTTGAGAAGTTTTTGAGACAAAAGCAAAATAGTTTGCATTACAAAAGCCTTGTATTGCATTCTAAACACAAATATATTAATTGTTATCTCTTGAATACCAGCAAAAAATGTTACGAATATTTGTCTTACAAACGAGTTTTTACTTTAATTACTTAATTATTTTATACTATTATTCAAAATACCGGGTTTTCTATAATAAATTAATGATTAAAAATAAGTAAACTTGTAATTTGCCGACAGCTTTGCTCCAATTATTCCACTCATATGATAGGACAGGTTTAGCATTGATAGAGTGAATGTCGAGGAAATCTAGCCTCTGATAATTGTTGATGCATTACAGACGACCACTTTTCAGTTCATTCAATCAATATTATAGATATCCCCTCAAAAGATATCACATAAGAATTCAGTGTTTGAGAAAAGCGGTCTCTGACTTAACTCAAACATCAGTTAATTCTTTATTAGAAGAAATTCCAGTTTTGCTAAACATTGTGTTATAGAGCGTCACGAATACAACGGATCTCTGTATGCAAACACAACTCGTATAGTAATATAAAGCAATTTATTTCCGAAATAACAAGATTTCAATGTTTAGTAAACTATAGTTAAACTAAAGTTAAACTTTGGTTCGACTAAAATCCAAGACTTTTGTCAAATGGTTGCCTTCCTATTAGTTTTTTTACACACATTTTTTCACAAAAGTAAGAGAAAATTCAATAGATTTTTGCTGTAATTCAGGGAAAATAAAACTTGAAGTACAGCAGGAGGTAAAGCAATACTGTATTCAGCTATCGGTAAATGTTTGCTCTGACATAACATTCTTCGCTTATTATTTTTTTCTGACAAAAAAATAAATAAATACTAAACTTCTCCTCAAGAGTTTCAAACTTTCAACCAAATGATTAAATACTTTCAGACTTAGAACCGAATCTTCTCTCAAACGGATAAATATAATCTTTTCTCTGACTTAAAATTCAAGTTTTAAATACAGGAATAGAATTTGTTTTTTCTCTGACGACAATTCCTTACGAATATCTTCACTGAAATTCAATCAAAATTTTTTTCTTCATTTAGTAAAGTAGTGTTGAATTTATTTTATTACTAATGCTTTTGAGATTTACTGAATCCTTAGATGTGATGTGTTTAACACATTTGTGTTAATAGAAATTGCGTCAAATCAATGAACAAAATGAATGGAAAGGCTATGAAAATAGTTGTTCTCTACAGAATTGACGATTCACTCACAACCAAAGACACAGAAAGTGCTACAAATGTTTTGGGATTCAATCGTGTCGTTGATATTTCTACAAATGTGTCGCTCAGACAAACGCCAACAGAATCTGATGGCAAACATACACTCAGTATATATTGCTATTACTCTTAACTCAATAATCAAATGATAGTATTATTATGTCTTCTATTGTATTGGAATTCTCTCTTAAGTCTCAATGTTTTGTCATTTTTTATGCTGAGAAAAGAAACCCTTTTGTTGTCATTACTTCAATACCTCTTCTGATTAGATATTCGTTGGATTCAAACGTATTTCTGTTGAGAAGTGTTTGAAAACTGATTGAAAAACTGAATTTTCTTTTTTTTTTTGAAAGTAATTTTCAGTACTTATGGTTCATATATTTTAGTCGAATGTGAGACAAGTGTTTTACAAATGAGTTTTTTTATTCCAGTTTATTGTGTTCTCAAAAAGAAAGCTCTTTGAGAACAATTTTAAAGACTGAAAGCTGTGAGGGATCAGTGCTCACAAAAGCCTCACAACAGTTTCACAGCCCTCACAACCAAATGCAGGTGTAATTGTGATGAACGCAAAGCAAAATCCTATGAATGGTTTGTGTTTTGTGGGAAAAATTATTGACGCTATTATGCTATTAGATAGTGTTGGCGCTCGTCTTTTGCCTTTTCATTGCCGCACAACTCTTGTGTTATGTTCTGAATCTATTCGAGCAGAAAATATAATGAAAGAAAAGCAAAGCGAACAGGAATTTGATGCGCCAATAGTTTTATCATCAAATGTTTAATGAGAAATACTCTCATCTCTAAGAACCCACTCCTTTTCAAATGCTTGTATTCCTAATATATTAACTATCAATTCCTGAATTCAATGTATATTTAGCTTCTTTTGAACTTTGCGACCCCACACACCATAAAACACAACACAAGACATAACACACTACGTAACCACTGATTCTAATCTATTACTAAATTCAACGGAATATTATGCAAACAAAGCGTCGATAAATTGGGAACAAAACATAGCTTTTGTCTCTTCTCTTATCGTTTGAAAAAAATATAATTAATTTGTTCGCCAATTATTTTCTATTTTTTATTAAACTTTTTGTGAGTAATTTATTATTTGAAACAAAGTATTGAGAAATTCACCACAATTTTCATAGAGATTACAATTATTAATAGAGTTGAGACAAACCTAATTAATTAATTTTGAATTAAAAAATAATCTGAAACTGTCATCTAAACTAAGTTCAGATGAAAAAGTAATGTTATTTTAATATTGAATTTCAAATATGATTAACGATGCGATGTCTGATAAGTATCTCTCGTGTCAGAGCACTGTTAGCTCAGTGTTAACGCCTTTACGGCTGTTTTTCTTTTCGCTAAATCTTTTTCTCACTCTTTCCTCAATTCCTTTCCCAATAGTTTACGATATGTTTTATCCGCAAAAAACAGAAAAAATTTTGTGTCGTTAAGAATATATGCAATGAATGTATTGAATGAACCGAAAAAAGATTGTATTAAATGTGTTATAATATAAGCGAAATGCAGTTTCGGAGTAAAAACGACAGAACAAAAGCGTTGAAATTGTCTCAACTCTATTCTGAGCTTAACTATTGTCAGTCCCAGTATTGAGAACTGGATATAATCCCGATAGTAAACTATAGTAAACTTTTGGACAAAACTGCTGACAGACTTCTCTGTAGAGAAGTTTTCTTTTTGGGATTATTTGTGAATTTTCTCTCCTTTTCTTTTAGACATTATCTCTGAATCTCTTAATGTGTTATCAGTTTTTTATTTGCTTCTGATTCTAGTCTTCAAAAATCTTATATAACACTTATTGTCAGCATTTCTTACATTATTCATGCGATGCACCAAATATTGATAAAATACATTACATTTCAAAATTCTTTTCCCACAAAAACTGAATATTCGGATAAATTTTGTTGCCTTTCGGGTCATTATATCGATTGTCTTAAAACTAATACTAAAAGAAAAATATTTTAAATATGAGGACAACATATGCCGCCATTCAGATGATTATCAGATATACTACTTTTTGATTGTCACAAATGTGAGAGTAATGTGAACCTCAACCAAATACAATCATTTTCAGACGGATTACAAAACTTTGAGTCAAAATGACAGGCGATTAGAGAATAGCATTAGATTTGTTGCATATGTTGTATAAAATTGAAATAATTTGCTTCAAAACTAAACGACATTTCAAACAATTTTTCTTATAAGTTGAATGTCTTATCCATAAATTGAAGTGTCATCTCATATGACTTATGAAACAATAGAGAACACAATCCTATAAATTGTCTTTTTTTACATATTTTTCAGGAAAATTACAAAATGTTTTACCCAATAATTTTCTGAAGGGAGAGAAAAATCAAAGAGAGAGTAAAAGCACTGTCGAGGCTTTAAACTGTGATTTTAGTTTTTATGGCTCTGACTTTTTTTCGTTAAGAGGCCATATGTGTGCCTTTTCCTCACTTTTCCCAATGGAATTGCAGCCCAAAAAAGCTGAAGAGAGGTATAATCGATTGGGTTATGTTAAGTGTTATTCAATCCACTGCTAATCATAAATATATATATAACGATATATATATAACAGACATTGTCTCTCATATTCATATGGCTGTAAAGCCATTTAAATCAGTCCTCTTTTGACAACAAATGGACATTATATTGGTTTTTGTATTCAAATGTATGGGAAATATTAGTTAAAATTTTAGGGCCGACAATAACATCCAACAACTGTTTGTAACTGAATTGAACCTCAAGTCTGAAAATTTTTCAATAAAGCCTTCTGTCATATCACGCATTATATGAATATAGATTTAAATTAATAGTGAAAACCACTGAATTCAATGAAATCAAGAGTCAATTCACAGTTTGTGAGTTATTGTAAAGTTTTTTGAACTCAATTTATTTTTAAATTTTAATACAACTAAACCACAGTTCGTATGCAAAGTATAGACATTTTAAATATAATTTTTGCATAAAATTACAATAATAGCGATTAAGTCCGTGAATGAGAAACCAAACTCTTCGCCGTATTTTCAGAAAACATCATTAAAACAGAAGGACTAAGACTTTCTCTGAGTAAAGACTCACTGTTTCTCAAAGTTATTCTTCTCTTCTCTAATCATTAATTTCTTGTAAGTATTGGAGCGTAAAATGAAAATTAGACTTAATGTCTAATTAGCGGAAAGTCTGAAAAATGCATCAATTTTTGTAATAAAACTCATAACATATGAAAAATTGCTTATATTTTGGCAGATGTTATGCCATTTAATCGATTCCTTTAACTTTTTAAGAACTTATTAATTAGAGAACAGTCGAGTCAACTCTTCTCAGATTTTATGTAATTATTATATAAATTGAATTATATATTAATTTTGGTAAAAAAATGTGCTATTTTGATGACCTTATTAATATCCGGAGGCTATTATTACCAAACAATTTATGTCATATACTTAGCATTTGTCGTTATTTCCCAAAGCTATGAACTGTATTTACATCGACTACCAGTTCTAAAGTTAGTGTAAAAAACTTTCACATCATTTTTTAAAGCGATTGCTCTTCTCCTTAGCCTCTGAGACCTTCCTCTCCCTATTTCTCCCTCTTAGTCCCATGTGTTAGGTTTTCCGCATGATTCGAGTTCTCATGTCTCTAACCTCTAACCTCTATTATAATGACCCAAACCTGAAAAATACTCAACACACAAATGAAGGGGAAACTGATGTTTTGTGCATATCGTGGGAAATACACTTTTGTATACAACACTACACGACATAGAAATCAGTATAACCTCTGGAACTCATATACAGAGGTTTAGTCTCTATTTATTTTATACATATAAGACATGCAAACAGTCCTTCGGGTTTACTATCATTACTGACATAGACTTAACCGACGAAAAGTAGTCTAAAAAACGTATGATCACAAGTGATGCCGTCCACCACTTCTTTGAATATTCTTTCAATTTATACTTTGAGCTCATTTTCTATCAGCAAAAGATAAACTGTTTTTCTTTCGCTTTCGTGTAAATCACGAGTGAATTTTAAAAAATGTGAAAATCCAAAGAAATTTAATAGTTATTCAGCCCCAGGACTGGCACAGAATAAATAATGTACTTTTTATTTGTAGATAATATACACAAATATTTCTTAAAACCTTTAAAATTCTTCATTTTATCGCTAATACTCTGGAATTCTTAATCTTTTTTCCATTTAATAAAATATAAAATAAGAGATAGTTTAGAGTGAAGTAAAGAGCTGTCAAATTAATGCCCTTGCTAATAATTTGCTAAAAATTCACTAATAAAATCAAAATTCCATAAAATCTAATGTTATATTTATATACAGAAATTTGATTACAAAATGACTAAAACAGATATCAAATTCATGTAAATTTAATGCATTAGTAATGTATTGAAAAGGATTTAAACATTTATCTTGCAGAATTTAATGCCATCCCTACCAATAGGAAAAGATAGTGAAAAATAATGTTTCATTTTTTCAGATGAAAAGATAAAATGTGATTCGTTGGCGATATTTAGAAGAAAATACAAAAAACATTTGATTTGAAATATTTTTCGACATTTTTTCTATAAATACCTTTGGATATGAAAACGAAAATATTTTAAATATTTTATGTCTGAAGAATGTATTTCAAATCACATTATAATTTTAGGTTCGAGTTTTATTGGCTTTATATGAGTATAGTCGACATAAATATCAATTTATGAATAGACATATTTTCCAGTAAAAAGTGTTGGGTAACGGAACTTGAAAATGTTTGGCCATCTCTCAAATAAATCCCCATTACATGAAAGTAGTGAACATGTAATGAGAAAAAATCAGTTTTATCTAAAAGTCATTGCACTGACACTGAATACAATGCAGAGTTGGTTAGAGGCATATTTGGCCAACTATTAGGCGTATGCTTTCCTACTTCAATACTTAATATGACTTTTGATTTATGGGTGTGTTATATGAGTTACCGGCACTAAACTTGTCTCTATGCAGTGCAGTAGAACCGGGAATAGCATTTCACCTGTGGTTATACTTACACACAAACATCAGTTGTCTCTCTTTACGGCAAAATTCGCCTCAAATCCTGTGTAATAGAGGACTCGGATTATATTTCATATTAATTGAATACCTGTTCAACTGTTTGACTCTAGTATTAATAGCATACTATTAGTGGACAATTCTGTAGGGATTTTGACAGACATTTGTTAGATTTTATATACTTTATATAATTAAAATATACCGGAGATATGCTCTCCTGTGAAGCACTGCGACAATCGATTCCAGTCTATTTGATATTATGTGAAACACATCTAATTTATATTCGATGTGAGTTAAGGTTAATTCACTTAATCGACGCAAAATAATACATCGTTTGCCCCAAAACTCAATGATTTAATTATTTTGAGCTTAAAATTCATTCGTTTATAAGTAAAGAAAGAAAATTCAATATTCACGTCAAATGTCGAGAAAAATGATCGATCAAAATATCATTACTTTGCAGAAACGAATCAAGTATTTGATTCACAAAATTATTCTCTAAGTATAGCTCTGAGTAAATAACTCGAAATAAGAGTTGATGTTTGGAGGTAACCATGCTTATCCACTCTACCGGATGAGGTTTCCTGTTAGGCCTCCCCTTTGGTTAAAGATTCGGTTGAGAAATTCAATTCTTCACCAGAACTTATCATTCGATTAAATTTTGGTTACTTTCCTATCGATTGGTTTATATTTGCCTGAATTGGAGATTATTTTATCTATAATTTACATTCAAAATATAAATAAACCTAATTTTGCGCAAAGGATGTGCCCTAATAGGCCTTCACTTGATTTGATTCAAATGACAATTTTTATTGAAATGATCGCAATTCCAAATCAGATTAATATTTAAAGCAAAAGCATTACTGAATCTCAGATTATTATAACATTAACCAATTTCAGCAAATGATGATCAAGGACATACCATCACTTCTATCTTAACTAATATCTAATTAGCTTTAAGTTAATTACAAAACTTCATTTGAATATTAAGTTTGTATTTATTTAGTTCTTATGACAGTTTGTGGTTAGTTTTGAATGAATATGAAATTAGAATGATCTTGCTAATCCCCACTTCTCAATATATTCGTATTTTTATGCTTCAGTTGCCGTAAATATTATTTCAAACGAAGAAAAATACGAAGAATTTTATATATTATTCATGCGATGAATAATCAGTTGAACTAAAATAATGTTCAAAAAGTCTTATTTTATTTCGATTTAATCTCTATTTACTAATGCATCGAAAAATTTGGAAAATTGTTTCAAAAACCTCTCAATTGTATAGAAATATATAGAAATAAACGTATGAAAGGAAACGATTGAAAACTATTGTTTGACAGAAATAATGAATTTCAGTCTTAAACCTTAAAATATAGGTTTTTCGAAGTGGAAGTCACTGTCATTAAATGGGATATTAGAGTCAAACACTCTATTATTTAACGATTATTGCATCGGAGCAATACTTTTCAATACTAGACCTTAAGATGTTATTAAAAGTAATTCCATTTCATAAACTTTAGTTTGAAAAAAGTTAACAAAAAATTATAGAATAATAGAATAGTTTTGAAAAAACTAAACATAATTTTTATGACTCGCGTCGATGAATACAATCTTAAATTCAATGTTACGCTCAGAATATTTATCATAACTATATTCTCCTAAACGAAGTAAAACACGCGAGTAATTCCTCTAAAAAATTATTTGCTATAATTCGGTATAATTTTGTCATTTTATTACATAAAATAATAACAATAGAAGTCAACTATTTTTTTCAATAAAACATTCAAAAACAGAGAAGTCGTGATCTGTTCTCAAATGAAAAAATTTAAAGTCTTTAGAGTATATGTTTGGTGACGCGTGACTTATATATTGGATGAAAAAGTATGACCATTGCATCAGTTATATCAGAAAATCATTTGAAAGGCATAGATCTCATTAAACGAGTCTTTTTGAGAAAATAAGCAAAACTCTATGGATTGAAAATAAAATATATCTCATTTGTTATGTTTTTTTGCTGTTTATTATTGTATTTCTAACAAAATATATATATTAGGAGCGGAAAAGACAATCTCCTAAAACGCATACAAACTTTAAAGTGATATATAAATGGCTGTGCAATAGTTTAAGGATCTATTCCTCTCTTATTCTGTCCAAAAAATGCTTTCATTTTTCTTTTGTTCACTTACTTTGTGTTGTTATATGCCTTAGAGTAGCCCTAACTCTACAAAAGCCAAACTCTGCCTCAATTTCTTTCTCATAAAATTGCTTTTTGTGACACAAAAGTGGAACAATTTTAAGTAAATCAGTCGCTATTCTGGAGATGAATGCATTATGGGTTGCTCAGGGCAATTTTCACGTCCGATGCAATTAGCATATCATTACTTGATTTGTGCTAAACCCAACTTCAGAGACGAAATTCGAGTTAAAGTTTTAAACCATTTAATTATCAAATAATTATAGAAATCGACAAAAATTATAATTTATGTATTAATCACTCAAAAGTCAAAAATGAATAAAACTTCTCGAAAATATTGAATAAAATTAATGATTTTATGCACCAAAACATCACTAAATTCGTCTTTTAATGATTGCTCAATGATAGCTCAAGGCACTTTTCCTATTTTAGAATTCATATGAGGAATATAAACGGTTTAATTTAACTCGAATTCAATTTCAAATCTATTGATTCAAACAAATTTAATTCAACACTTAATGTGTTCTTTTGGGCTATCATTTAAGCAATAGTTTAAATAAAATGTTAGATAAAATTGATGGCCTAAACATGAAAATTAGCTCAAAAACAAAAGAGAATCATTGGATCCAAACTTTTCTTGGCATTAATGGCTGAATAGGCTGACAGTGAAATGTGAGGTCGACTCTAAGTTTGTTAATCTCATTATTAATGACTGGAGACTATGTGTGAGACTAAAAGTATGGGCTTTGATTCTGATCACAATCGGCCACACAATCGCTTATTTTCCTGAGACTAAAGGAATACAATTCTATTCTGTTTTCTAATGAAGATTTTTCTGATCAATACTTAATGATGAATATGTATTAGTGGTTGAATTGACTTTAAAGCTGACAAAAAACTGCTATTCATTACATTAAAGAGTATTACACGAAATAAATTGGATTTGAAGCAACTCTTAAAGGGTTAGAAACTGGTAATCAATAGTATTTATTTTTAACGACTAATTACAGTATACGTTCCTCTTCTCTCAAATTGGAATTATTTTATGATAATTAGAGTAAAATAATTGCAAATAAAAAGCTCTACTCTTTTGATAAAATTATAGAAACTCATAATAAAAGCCGATTTTCTCTAAAGCGACAGATTTTCAAAAACAAAATTTTATAATTTAAGGATTAGTCCATAATTTTTACATTTTATTCGTCTCTAAATTTTATTAGAAATTTGCCGATAGAATACATTTGACAGAACCGACACTTAAATTACTTGAAAGATAACATTCAACTATAATTAGACTCAAATGGAAAATATTTTAATAATCTGTGAAATGGTAGTAATGATGTCAATACTCAAGACTTGTATTCAAATTGTGTCCATAAAATGAGAAAAAGTCGAGTTAATGACTCTTCGATTCTAAGACTCTTAAATAGGGCTGAGTTATCGCTTATTCATTGATTACGAGTTCTGTTTCGTTTGTGTTTACTTTAGGTAATAAATGTTTGGAATTCTGTGCGAAAAAAATCTGTTGCGTTTAGTTTGAAATTATCGTCTCAATTGAACTGAGCCTTAATGTTATGACTATCACTAAATAGTGTCTATTGTGTGCACATCTCAGCTCTAAAATTGAAGTGAAGACCAAATGATTGGTTTGACTGAAAAAACAGAATTAGGAACACAAAGTAAAAAGTGAACCATAAAAAGTCTGGGCATAAATACATGGATTGAGTGTTTGGAACAAAGAATAGAAGAAATAAAAGTAGAAGAAAAGCAAAGCAAAGCAAATGCAAGCAATACATCCATTAGTAGTACTCATGATCTGTAATGTATTGCATGTGTATTGCGTGCGTCACCCAAATTGCAAGAATCTTTTCTCCATCTCTTAACTCAAAGTCTGTGCTGTTCATCACTTTTTGGGCTATACTTTGAATAATAGAAACATCACTCGTCTCTCAAAACATAAGACATATTACAGAATACGTTTCGATTCATTTTTATTATAAGAGAAAAAAAATAGAAAACTTTCTTTCAAATTAATTTCACAAATCATTTGGTCGTTCACTGAATATAACAAATTGATGGCAAAGAGTCTACAATTTATTAATGCATTTCACAAATAATAAATAAAATTACAATTTGTATGGCTTTCAATCTTTGAAAATAGTCTGAAAGTGAATAAAACTATATTCGAGTTTAAAACAACTCTTATGTGAGAAAAATAATAAAAATAAAACAAATATATTCGAGACTTTTTCTAAGGATTTCTCGCATTTTCTTTGAAATACTTCACAAACATAACACAAATATATATTAAATTCAGTCGTTTTGAAAAATGATTGAAATGAAGTAAAACGGGTCCAATAGTTTTAATATAATTTTAAAGCAAAGAATTTGTCAGATTTATTCCTTCAACTTTTTTCATGAGAAAAATTTCCTGGTTTTCAATAATAAGGGGAGGAAAGGGAAAGAAAAAAGAGTTCTTTTCTATTCAAATAATCTTCACTTATTCTTAACGTATTCAAAGGACGACCAAAACCTGTGGGAACTCACATCTAGAATATGTCATAAATATAAACATAAATATTAGCAAATATTTAACTCAATTTTCAAGAATAATTATTTACATTTTTTCTCTAAAAATATCTAACTTTTGGATTAATTTTCTTTTCATTAGAATCTTATATAACTAAACAAAATATTTTAACTATAAATTAATTTTAAAAAATTCTCAAATAAATAATAGACTAATAATTCATTGGGAAAGAATTAATTAATCTTGGCTTTTTTTGTTTGCCTGTTTGTGGGGGAAAATGGGGAAACCATTTGAATCAAACATCAGATTCAACTAAAAATTGATTTTTCTTTCGTTTATTGAAAAGAAAAGTTCAGCGTTTTATAGAAATATAAGTTTTGTCGGTTTTTAATATTTTTCTCTACAGTTCTCTAGATTTCGATCAAAGACTAAACCTTTTTTATTGCACTCGAAATAATAGTGAAACGAATATATGTGGTGTCAATACTGTCGGAGTTGTTGTATGGCTTGAATAGCAAAGAGCCACAGATGTCATATTGAATGCCGATTGCGTATCGACTGTGTGTCCACACAATACCAGTCCAACAATTTTTATTATTTTTTAGTTGACAAACGAAATGCTAAATGGAGTGTTTGGTCCCTTTCTCTCACAATGATATTATCATTGGTTTCAAGCATTTGTCCTAATTCTTACTTAAATAAAAAATATATACCGTATTTTATAAATTACAGTGTGGTATGTCTTATATAATAAGGCTTAGAAATTCAATTTGACCATAAATTATACCCATATCTCCGATATATCGGAATTCCATTAAAAATTAAACAATAGTTGAATTTGCCGTCAAAACCAACAAAGTTTTAATTAAAAAAGTCAAAGGATTAAAAAAGTGATTAATTTCACATTCGTTTATATTTAATTGAATGATTTAAAAGGAAGCAAATATTTTAATTAATTTATAGTTTTGTATCGTTTAATACTACAATTAGTTTCAATAAATGTATAATTTTATGAGTATACCTATAGGTAGATACTATAGTCTAAAATTTTTATGAAATGGTTAATTTCATTTATAGCGGTTTAGGTTAGGGAATAGGGTATATATGGAAACAAAATATAAAAATATATTTATAAAAACTCATACAACAGTTTGTTCTGAGCTCTTGGGACTTAAGAAAGAATAGACTGTTTTGGGCACACATTCATCACTCGCTTTGTTTGCCTAATGTTTCCATAGTTTAGATCCGATGCCTTAATATCATTAAACGAGAGTACTCTTGACTAACATAAATATGTTTATCAAAATTTAATTTAAAAATTTATCCACTCTTTTGGCACTTATGTTGTGTTCGAGTTTTTTAATTAGCTTTCATTCACTGATGAGTTCCTATTCAGAGCTCACTTTTGTCTCTCGCCTTCTCTTTAGAAAGTTTCAAATCTATGCTCTCTTTAATAAACAAAATCATATAATATATTCATTGTATTTTCTGAATCAGTGGTGAATATAAGGGGGAGGATATCCCTGTTTACACTCAAATTGCAAATGCATTTCGAGTTAACTTTCACTTTGAAGGAAATCCTTTAAAGAATTTGAGACGAACTCTCTATCAATGAAAGTCTATTTCATTGGAAATCTTTAGTTTTATGGTTGGCTTAAATTAAATGGACATCTCTAGACATCTCTGGACTAACATAGGATTAGTCATACATTAAAGTCTCTATAATTAACTGAACTAAAGTTGCGATACTTGTGTTATATGTTATTCATCGCATATAATAGAAAAATATACAAAAGTTGATGAGTTGTGTCATATACTTAATGCTTTGCTATTAAAAGAGTACTTCTATTGTGTCAGAGCTATCTTTAAAATAATTATTAATCAGAAAAGTTTATAACCAAAAGTATTCTCTGTTTAAATGTGTGACGAAAAATAGAGGATAACTTTTATTATTAGTGAATCAGTGACTCATTTTTAAAGCTCGAGAGCACTCATTAGAGTCCATACTTAGCGTTATATAAAAATCTATAAAATGAAATCCATTGAAACGATTGAAAAATCAAAATTAAAGTCCAAATATTTGAATGTATTTGACATAACCTGAACGCCAACAGAAATGACATAAACACTCCTCTCAAAAAGTCAATGCAAATGATAACCTCTTTGTATATAGACTTTTACCATCAGTTAATGTAATATTTATTTATTTTTTCAGTGCTTTCATCAGTAATGCACTGAAAATTCTCTTTCATTTGAAGCCTTTTGTTCTGATATACACTAGAAATACAACAAAACTTTGAGTGAAATAAATTCAAAAGTTTTTGAGTGAAGAAAACTGACAGAAGAAATGTTTAAATTTTTAATGCATTACTTTTTATTTGATTTTTATATTTAAAGAAAACAAATATAAATTATTGAAAACTCAAAGTGAAAGTTAGAATAACCGACTAAAGAGCCCAAAACCATAACTATTTTCAATCTTATTTCTCATCAAATCTTTTGCTTTTAACTTCATTTCACTTTATTTTTCTCTTAACGGACAAAGAGTTAGTGTTCTGTTTGTAAGGGTATTACCACTGGAGAGATGGCAGACAACATATAAATTGTGTTCTTAATGTGAACAACACGTCGACTACAAAACAATAAAATTGAGGCAAAAAACTACAAAATCAAGTCAACAAAAAATGTTTTCTCGCGGTCTTCAGAGATGTGTTCCTTATATTCATTGTCTTATAAATTAGATTTTAGTTATTCTAAAACTGAAAATTTTTCGTTCATTTTTTCGCTTCAATAAATTTTCATTAAAATGGGAATTATTGGACGAAATTAGGAAAATCAATAATTTGCTGAATTGACAAAACAAAACAAAAACAAAAATAATTAAAACGAATATAAAATAATCATAAATTATAATTAAAATGAATAAATCGAGAGTCAGAACAGAAGGAGAGACAGGTTTGTCGACTTGTAATAATAAAAAGTGCAAATAAGAGCAGAGTTAAGAGCAGGTGTGCACCACTTTCATTGGCAATTCGGTGCACAACTCCTGAACAGACAAATGAATGTTTTTATTGTGACCATCCATTAGATAACTATAAAATTGGCGCACAATTATTGAAGAGAAAGAGAGGAAACTTCTTATTATGAGAAAAACCCTTGGATTGAATCCAAACCAATTATTATTTCATATTCTTGTGAAACATTTTATGCCAATTGAGTCAACATTAATGATAGGATAGAAATATATGACAAAGAAGTGAAGAAAATATAATATTTAGGAAAAAAGAAATTCGGGACAAATAATAGTCTTTCGTTTGAAACCAAAAGAAGAAAACAGCGATAATTCGCTTAATGTTATAAACATTTGGCCACAACAGAGATGTGTCGGATACTAAGCTAATGGTCAATCAGTTCATATCATCCTATCATAAATTGTTAGGCATTGCAACACATTTTCTAAGTCAAGAGAGAGGTCTGTCTCTAATTTTTTATTTCGTTGTTTTGACCGAAAAATTTTTGGAAAACGCCTTAAACAAAGTGATGACGAGATGTGCGCTATTGTTATGTCCAACCATTCAGTTATAATGTTATCTCTTCGCTAATAATTTGTTCAGTGGGTGAGGTCGGACTCATGCCTGAACGCTATTATCATTATTGAACATCAACTGAGTGTTGATCATTACTCTTATGCATGAGACGAGTGCCACTCAAACATACCATTTCATGATTGAGACCTCCTCTGCATTTTAGACTCAAATTAATAATATATTTAAACTATAAATATATAACAGTTATTCTGAGCTTTGGAACAAAAGCTTCAAAATAAAAATCAAAAACTGGTTTTGAAGTGAAAAAGTTTGCAATGAATTGCATTCTTCTATTGAGACGGAGACTAATGATTGAAACGATATAATTAATTGAAAGTTATTGTCATTATTTTCAACATTAAAAGAGAAAATCCAAAACTTCTTTTCTCATTGACTTTCATTTTCTTCCATTAATTCATTAATTCTTTATTTTAGACTCAATTCTGTGAATGTATTTGCATTTTCTTTATCTAAACCGGAACTGAACCAAACTTTTGGTTTAATTTTGAGCTCAATTCTAGTTTTTCATTTAGTTTTAATTTCACTGATTTATTATCTCATTTACTGATTTATTTTCACTTTTCTAATGAAATAGTTTTAACTTTTGTTTTATGAGAACAAGGCTTTCATTTTATGCAAATTATTAATTAAAATAATTGGCGAACAGATTGAGTGTGAAAACAGTTTACGATAGGAGAGGACGCAAATCGCTTGTATAAATGGTCAGCACAAGAAGAAGCACATATACACACATTCTTAAGCAATGATTGCGACCAATAAATCATTTAAGAGGAGACTCTATTTCTCTCTCTCATCAACATTACTGCAAATGAGCCGCAAAACTGAACGCCTCAACGCTGTCACTAATTATTTATTGTGCCTTTTCTTTCATTCTTAGGGTATCAGTGAGTGGACATCAAGGTATGGGTCCTTTGGGTATATCGGTAGCGCACGATCAGCTCAGCTCATGGCAAATATTTGGAGTGGAGTTCGTCCTCACATTTTTGGTAGTGTTTACAGTGTTCGCAACTATGGATCCAAACCGTAAATCATTAGGAAGTGATTCGCTGTCGATTGGTATCGCATATCTCGTCTGTTCTCTAACCGGTGTATGTATTATAGTATTAGAATTGGAATTTAATTTATTACTCTTATATTTAGTGACATAACTAACAATTAATAATAGAAGAGCTCAGAATATTAGTTGTTCTAAAAGTTAATGTATGACAACATAGACATCATTTATACATTTAATATCACTTTTTATTTATAAAACACTATAATTCCTTATGAAATATGAGCCAAACCTTTTCTGATGCACTTTTCGTATATATCGATAGAATAGTTGGAAAGTAGTGCTAAAAACTAGTCATTGATTTTAATCAAACATTACATCTGAGACGTGAAAATAGTTGAGAGAATCCCTAAAATATATGATCTGAATCTCTGGCGAATTTAGTTTTAGGTAAAAGCAATGAATGCATAGAAGAATGCAGTCCTATGTCTGACTACAGTCTCACAAATCTACAAAAACAGTCTTTAACTGACTCTTTGATATTTACTTCCTTTTAGTCTCATTCTTTCCATTAATAATTTCAACGAATAAATAGAAAAAAGTAATGATATATTGAACTAAATATTGAACTATAGATACTCATCAGATCCTGAATATGAGGCAATCACTGTTCAAAGGCCTCACTTTTGAAAATAATTCTGTTTAACGTCTTCTCAAAAAATTCTTAAAGAAATGAATATTTATAAGATGTGATGAATATATAATACTTGAGAAGAATTTAAATTCTCGGCTTTGCTTTTGACCCAAAAATAGAAAAAAATTTCAATAAAATCAAAGATATTTTGCAAATCACTGGAGACTTGACTCAAAACTCAAATTCTAAGAGTTTTTTGTCGATTCGTAAAACTTGAAGACCTTTTTATAATTGGTTTTAAAACATTGTTTGCGAATCCAATATTCCGATCAATAAAATTGACTGAAACCAAGAAACGAAAAGTAAAGCAAAAACTAATTAATTAAATTGAAAAACATAAGAATCGGTAACTTTTTTGGTTTATATAATTTACATTTTAAGCTAAATTTACTTAAAAAAATCTCATTTATTATTAATATTTGAAAATAGAATTCTTATAAAAAAGAGAATTTACTGACTATTGATTATTTGAGTCAATAGACTGAATACAATGTTATAAATTTAGTTTTTTCTTTCCTGATCTTCACTTATAATTCTCAGTTGAGTTTGAATTTCAGTGAAACTGAAACTCTTCACAATTCAATAAACAAAATGCTTTGAAAAACGTATAATAAGTATTGAATTGAAGTATTTATTTAGCACTACATCAGAGAAGCCGATCGTTAAGTCAACATTAGTGGCCAAACATCACATGAAAGAGCACTCGACAAAAAATTTAATATAATTACTCACAGCTCTCCAACTCTTATAATAAATATATAAATATTTTTGTGTCGAATGACAGGTCAATAGAAGAGTAGTTGAAATGAGATCACCTTGGTCATATATCTGATGGCAAGAGTCATAGGCGAGAGTCAAGAAACCATTTTTCATTTGACAATTAAATAATTGTTTTGACGTTTGAATTAAATAATTATACGAATCATTAATTCAATGCTAAAAATAATATCTTTTCTCATTCTTTAAGTCATATTCTCTTAAATTTTGAATTCATTTGAAAAATGTTTGAAATGATATTTTACTCTTTTATTGTTAGATAAGTCGATAATTCAATACTATTAAAATTTATCTCTTCTTGAGGTTAAATATTAGACTTAAAACGTTAAATAATAGTCTTAAACATTGATTTTGACAAAATTATTCCGAAAAAAGTCCAACAAATAAATTGTGTTTAACTTTTTATGCCCTATTCTTATGCTTTTCACTCAAAGTTGGAATTATATTTTATCGACAAATCGTTTAACTTTTATTCGTTTTCTCATTTATTTTTGGAAATATTGTCGATAATCCAAGAATGGAGTCTTTCCATTGACCCGAGAATCCAATATCTGAAGGGAAGCAGAATATCTCTCAATCATATATTTATCACATCTATTGAATAAAATACTCATTTGATGTCATTTATTGGAAGCGGCAATAAATATATATAAATATTTAGCCATTTTTTCCGCCAAATTATCGTTTTAGCGATGATTCTAATAATCTTAACATAAGTTTTGATATAATATTAATTTGATTTTCAATCAAATAGTCATAACTGAAAGACTGTTTATAAGAAAGTGCACAAAACTATTCAGATTATCCATCATTTTTTGACTTAATTTTTATGAATAATACCCATAATATCCATTATATCCATTATAACTATAATACCGAAACCAATTTAATAAAACATTTAATGAGTCGATCGCTTATATATTTGTAATTTTTAATTTTACGATCCCTTAACGTCTCAGATGTGAAAAGAGAGCGCACAACACATAACTTAAATGATATAAAGAGCTGAGCTCTCATTCAATTATCTATGCTGTGGTAATGGCCATTACAGATGCTGTGCTAAACTATGCTATACTATTCTATGCTATGCAATGCTATGTCTATTTTATGATCACATTAGTTGAGCCAATCTCTTGAGGATCGTTGGTATCGAAAAAATGTACGATATTTCCATCAGAATTGATATGAAATAGAGTTCGGACACAATATAAGAAATTAAGAGATGGACTCAAAATTCCGTTCATTTATAAGATATCCAATACTATAGTTTGAAGAGAGGAACCCAATGCCTGAGCCTCTCCTAAATATCCAAATGCCAATAGCTGTAAGATAATGGTTTCCCCTGTGATTGAAGAGTTCTAAATCTGTGCTCATTATTATTGATTAACATAAGAGACTATTTTGAGGCTGAAATCAGAACAAAGAGAAGTAAATTTTCAGACAAAAGCAAACTATTTGAGTAAAGCATTTGAAGACATCGCAAATGCATTACTATTGAGTCTGTCTTAGGAATTGTAAGACCTGTTCTTATTTTTGGGAGAACACAACAAATACCAAAACTAGAAAAAAAGTATTCAAAAGGAAAAGAGAAAAATTAGAGTTCAATTCTCAAATGATACACAATTCCAATGACTATACTATGGGATAACTTCACTAAACTTAGTCTGCCGTCAATCTGATTGAATGCCTGATTGAGTTTACGTTAGACTGTAATTAGAGAAGAGCTCAACCATTGGGACTAAATTTAATTTCCATTAGAAAGTTAACTATGAATTGGACGGACGAACAGACAGAGAGAGGCAAAAGTACGGATGCAATGAGACATAGAAATAAGAAACAAATATTGTTCTGCTCTTTCATTTCGAGACTAAAGCTAAGGTCGGGATCCCAATCGTTAGACCCGTTTCACAATTAATGAACCGAAAATGCTTTTTATAAAAGTTTTTTCTAAATAACAAAAAAAACACAATTTCTTAGATTCGAGTCATAAGATTAGTGGAATTGAGTCCTCCCTTCCATCTCGTAATTGCACTCAAATCTATTATTCAGATTTGGGTTCAATTTATAATTGAAATAAATGGTTACCGAAGAAGAAATGAATGTTTTCTCTTTTCTCTTATTCATTAACACTAATCCAATTATTTTTATGTCTTCTCTTTCATGTCTGGTCTCATCTGTTTTGGATGTCTACTCTTATAATGCAATGATAAACATCTCATTTAATAAATCGATTGATTAGTTACCTGCGAGTGGAGCCTCTATGAATCCGGCGCGCACTTTGGGACCGGCATTTGTTATGAATCGATGGAGAAATCATTGGGTAAGTAATGGCATAAAAGAATAAAAGAGAGAAAGAATGAGACAATCAAACTGTTATGTCAATTGTTAGAGCAGTCAGATATGAAATAAATAACTCTTATAATAACCATTCATTTCTGGTGTGAATTCATATCAAAATTTTCATTCTATTAGTTTCAGAGATAACTTATCACTGATAACACAACTCCTTTCAACTCAACTTCATTTGAGTTCACTTTTAACTCTTAAATAATTTCATATTTATTATTATTAGACATATGTTTAGAAGTGGTTATGACTTCAAAATTAAAATAACAGATATTTATGATAAAATTCACATTTTTTTTTTTGAAAAATATTTGGACAGTTCTTTAACCCAACTTTCCATGCATTTCCAGTGAAGACATTTCCAGTTAAAGCCCTTTCCAATAGAGTCTTATATAAAACGTATTTTAACTCACGATTCAGTTCCGTAGTATTAGATTCGAATCAAATGTTCTTCAGCTCAGCCCCAAAGCAATGCATTGGAGTTAAAGTTAGAAAATAGGAAAGTGGTGTTCCTCTATTCCTCTCTATTCATATTATTGTGTCTGTTGTTAACATCGATTCGAACTCAGAGAAAATGACAAAACTCGGCAAAAGTCGTGTTAGTTCTGACTTTGCATTCAAACATTGCATATAAATCTAGCCTTTTATAGTCGACTAACCATTATTTGGTTCACAATAAAAATGGCAAAAATTATTCGCAAAAGACTGGATTGAAATTTATATGAATTGTTATAGTAGTCAAACAAAACTGGCGCTGAAAAAACGAGTTGTTAAACAAGAAATTAATTGCTTCTGCAATCTTCTGATAAGCCTAACATAGCTCGCGGTCGTATGCCTTCTAATCTGTTATAATCTTTAATGAAAGGCATAAAATATTTGATAACAATAAGAATATTTAGTCGTCGAACCAAAAACAATATTATTTTAAGATTAATAGCATTTCTCTTGACTTCAGATTAATTTATGACAATTTTTAGCTGAAAAATATAACAAAATCGAGAGACTATTCCCAGAAAAGTGGCGCTTCGAGTGTAAGAGAAGTCAACCCCTGAGTGATGTTTATTAGTATAATTTCCCGCAAGAGTTATAAAAAGCTGAAACAGATTTCTTTAGATTTGGAAACATTCTCTGAAGAGATGTTTGACTAAGTTTTTAGATAAAATAAAATATGAAAAATAATATTTCAATCATCAGTTGGTGTAAAGACAGTAATGGCTATACGATAGAGATATGAGCTGCCAGTTTGAGGCCAAATATCGTTTGCCTAATATATTGATTGCAAGTGTCGGCACATCAGCTCAACTCAATTTTGAATGCCTTCCTAACAGACAGACAGCAAAAGATGTTTTTTATCAAAACTATACGAAAAATAAAAGAGAAGTGAAACCCAACGACAGACTAAGAGAATGAGTGCATAAAAATGTTATTCCTTCCAAAGGCTTCCTTAGGTTTTGCTCTGCATCTCTTCTTTTCAAATTTTATATTATATCGAAATCCAATACTTGGGCTTAAGGTTAGGCACAAGAAAAGAGTCGAAGAATTTTTAGTTTTTTTTTGTGTATATCTTTATTTTCTATTCTCATTCACTTTTTATAAGAGAATCCCCAATAGTTTCAATTTTGAGTTTAGGTTTGTTAAGTATGTGCTCTACTCTCGTCTCCTGAGCTATTCCTGAGTTACTGCTGCCATCATATAAGTTATAGTTTAGAAATTATAAGCAATGCCTCAGATCTGGTGTTTATATGTAAGCTATTTCTGTAAAAATCAATCTCAAGAGAGAAACAAACTTTTCTTCACTAAATAGAAATAGAGTTCTGTTGTATTGCACTCGACGTGAGCTGAGAGTTGAGTTCACAGACAATGAGTTTAAAAGACTTACATCCCATACATTGACGGAGAAGAGTTGAGAGACTGTGTGTGGCGGCACTAAATGGGATGTTGATATCATACTGAAACCTAAAAGTGATCGCTTGAAAGCGCAGCACATTTTATTTGTGTTAACTCCGTTTCTTTCACACTTCTTAAGCTTCAAACTCATTGTCTTCGCATTTATTTTTCAATATTAAAACCGAATAAAGAGTGGATGACATGACATTCCTTAACACTATTGTTCTCAAGGATTATAAAATTGATTGTATGATATGTGAACTACAGGTCTATTGGTTGGGTCCCCTTCTGGGCGGCGTTTTGGCCGGACTTATATATGAATACATCTTCGATACGAAAAAAGCGGGAAAAACACTTCGCGACGCCTTCGACGAACTGGAAAGGGGTGAGAGAGAGAGAGAGAGAGAGAGACATATAATCAATGACAACAACATAAGTGCCAACACTGGCGCAAACGTGTGCTCACAACTCAACACTCAATAACAAGAGATAAAAAATAAATAAATTGAGAAAATATAAGGAAAATAGAGAAAAATCAAGTGTAGACTCAGATTGATTACTACTGACATATATTAGGGCTCAATATTGACGCCAATACTGTTCACATAATAAGATTTGTTCGCATCCTTTGCCACAATTGTATGCCTGTGCACAGGCTGTGCTCTTAGAGTCCAATACCTCGAGCACTGCAGTGAAGAGGGTTTTACGTACGCAATGCTATCGCAATGCCTTTCGGATAAACACTGTTTTCAGTCAAACCGTAAAAATCAGAGGAAAAAATTCAATCAATTTATTGTATTCCTGTTTTCTCGACTCAACTGATTATGTATTCTTATCTGAGCTCCAAATCTGAGTGACTTTTTTCTATACAATTCATAGGAATCGCAACATTCAGTCCTTTCTCAACATATTTTCTCTTACGATAAAAGTATTGAATATATTCTAATTCAGATTCTCTTTTCATTTCTGATTCTTTTCGACGTATTCTCTACTCTTATGAAGAATATTAAGTTTTTTACTGTAATTTTTGTTGCTTTCATATTCTGTGCAATTCTTTGTAATATCAGAGCAATGCTTTATATTTTATGCATAGATTATAACCGAAACATAACAAGAGATATATAAATCATAGATATATTACAAACAAAAATGTCAATCGACTCACATCTGATGCTATGATTTGATTTGATTTTTGCCGATTTTGTGGCCAAACCAATGCTTCATTCAATTGGAGATCGCCATATGTTGCACAGCACATAACACGACACAACACAACATACAACACATGCAAAAACATTAGTGATTTCATTCCTAAATTATTGGCCAAAATGTACGACAAAAAGAAGGCATAAACTATTCATTTCTCTGAAGAGGAATAAGTTAGTGTCAAAACTGGTAAACTAAGTGCCAAACTTTTCTCAACATTAGAAAAGAGTTTTCCCCTGAGCTCTCTCTTGTAGTGATGGGTTGTGTCGCACATCAATAGTCAAATCGATTTGGTTTATGTGTTTCACTGTTTGTGCCCTAAATTTTTTCATATAATTCTTGTATTTTGTGTCACTTTGAGCTCAGAATCAAATTTGGACGACGACTATGAGGACCCAGAAATCAAAATCAACAACAAAGGAGTGATGGCTTATAGTTCTACTTCTGGCACATCATCGGGCAGTTCAAGTGGTCACCGGTCTATTAATACCCAACAGAGCAATGTTAGTGTTCACGCAAACAATGCTTCCGCTGCTCATTACGACAGTTTCCGAACTATGGCTACAATTAATGCATATACACCTACACCGGCGCCCGTCGATGGCATAGGAGTCTATGGCAGTGGTGGCGGAACTCCACATCACGTGAACCTACCGTCCAATAACTACCATCAAAACAATTCAAATTACGGCGGAGTTTATGGTTCTTCACGTAATAATAATTATAGTCATAACACTCTCAGACAACTACCATCTCGTATGGACTATAGTGGGACAGTAGCCGTGTCCGCACCCGGAAATACCAAATTCTGAGCCCTTTTTCATTCATTAATTTATAATTTAATATAATTTTTGATTAAAATTACATTCATTTGTAAATAACATAACTTTACGATTGTTTTTATTAATTTTATTTAATTATTTGGTGTTTCGCACAACCATTGCGTGAAAAACATTTATAAAAGGAAACCACAATTTGTTTACTTTAGTGGAAAACTTTAGTCAAAACAAAACATTTAAACATAAAAAACACAAAAATTGTCTCTTTTTGTAACAAAACACAAAACATTAGACAAAAAGATTGGATTAATTAATAATATTTGTTAGTTATATATGAACTTAAAATAGAGTATATTTTATTTAGATTTACATTTTGTTAACAAATGACGAATAGGCTATTATTTAACCTATTATTGAAATATTGGTTCAATCTATGATTTTGCAACACTAATCTAAGCAAGGTCAATGTAAGCATGGTCAATTTGATCACTTCATTTTTATAGGTTATTCTGAATAACTTATTCACATCATATAAAACGTTATATTTATTTAAAAACTTAATTTTATATAAGAATCTAATAATTAGATTCTTATATAAAATATTTTTACCCAAAAATTTGATGTGAAATTTGAACAAATTATTTACATTAATATAAATATAATTATTTAAAATCAAATTCAATCAAATTTTTGGTTATTTTATATAAGATTTGTTAAATCAAAATAAGGTTTATATAAATGGAGGACAAATGGATGTGATTTAGTTGTCCTAAAGTTGTCCTAAAATTAGCCAAGCTCATTTTCCCATCCTTTTATTAACTACTGTTTTTTTGTGAAGTTTTAATAAAAAGTGTAATTTAATTGGATATGAATTGAATGCTTCCAAATAATGGAGTCTTTGTATACAATTTGTGAATATATTGACTGCAAAACTGTGTATTCGCTTTTGGCAATACTCTTCTGATTAGCCGTATATTAATATAATAGTTATTTTATATTATTATTATTATTACTCCGTTATATGTATTGTAAATAATTAAATACCGAAAAATAGAAAAATTGAAGAAAAAATTCTTTTCTTTTTTTGCTTTCATTAAAATTAATGAATTCGTATAAAAAGTTTTCGTTCGTTTTGTAAGGAATGAGTAAAACGTTAGTCAATGGGAGACAGAATTGGAACTAAAAATCGATAAAAGAAATTCTCATTTAAGGCCACGAATTTTCTGGTGACTCAAAGTCTGCCAGAAATGAGTCTGAATTTCAAACGAATCATTTGATGACCAAAGAGTGGGGAAAGGGTGGGAAAGGACTACAACTGTTTTATAGTCTAATGTTTGTCTCGTTTTCTTCATTGTTGTTGGAATTGAGTCGATATGGAGTTGTGTTCGGTTTTATGGACTGCAAACAAAATCATTGCCAATAAGACTAACACTTGCTTTGGTCGACACTTTTCTTTAGAAATATATTTTTTCTACATTTTATTATCGTTTTTTATAAAGAGTTCATTCTATACATCACTGTATATCACATCAGAGCACAGGAGAGCCATAGATCGAAGGCATGCCATCAATACAACAACTATAGTGTCCATTAGTTTTGAATGTTTGGCAAAAAAATTGGTTTCAGTTATAAAACATTACCGAATAATTTATTTTGTGTTACGAATCGAAATAAACGCAAAATGACTTAAATTTTTCTTATTTCAAGACCTGATCTCTATTTGAAACAAATATTCAGAGGAATAGAAGTAAAGATAAGAAATAAGAGAAGAAAAATAGAAAATTGTTAGAATACAAGAGTCTAAACGTATGCTTCGACTCGCGATAATCAGAATATATGGCCTTAAAAAACATTATTATTGTAATAATAGACAGAATAGAAGATAGACTCTAAAGAAGAGAACAGTTTTGTCAGAATAGGAATCAAACGAATGAAAAACGGATTTTTTTCAGATTATATTATATTATGTATTATATTCTCCTTTTTATACTCAAAAATTAAATGAAAAACTCGTCGAAAGTTCAGTCACTGAAGAAATCGCTTTTTCACTCATAATGTTTGCAAAAAATTACATTTTTTATTCAAATTTAGTCTGAGGTCTGAGCAAAACATACGATAAAGTCATTACTTATATATAACTCAACAGAACATTGAGATAAAGTCATAGTTTTTTTTCATAATATATGTACAAAACATATCATATTATATAAGACTCTTTGAGAGAATATTTTTTAATAAATTTCTTAACATTAAAAGTATAACAAAAACGTGAAGCGGAGGAGTGGAGAGGAGTCTCTCCTAAACACTTTTCATATCAGAAGATCAGTACTCTTATGGCAATCAGTTTTATACGCGGTTTTGGATCTGTTGGACAACAATGCATTTGCAGACAATATCATAGGCGGCTCTATTGTGTGGGGACATGAAGACAGTCAACGAGGCCGGGATGAAGAAGACGGCCGACAGGTTTTTGATAAGAGCGCGCAGTAATGACCTAAAAGTTATAAATGATAACAAAAAAGAGTCAAATCATTAAACGTCAAAAATATGAGATAATTAATGGTCGGATGGAAATCAATGTACCGAAGGATTCCGATATTTTTGGCGGGAATCACACGAATGAGACCATTGCCCAAATCGATGATAGTATCACAGGAAACGACTGAAATACCAAAAATTGCTTTACCGGGCGTCGAACCGCCCTCTCTGTTCATTTGTCCCGAATATAAGCATATTGTCTGTCCATTTGAAACACAATACACGACCGCAAACAGAGTCAGACATCATATCATATATGAGAGGATAGGAATTGATTACTAATGTTATAAATGTTATAATAACCGAGAAATCGATCAAAACATAAGCTTTGATTAGACAGCAGTCAAAGCAAACAATCAATTGAGCGAAGAATCCAATACTTGCCTCATATGCGCAGACAATAGACCGGTGTATCATTTCTATTATTATTATCTCAGATGTCAGTTCATATGCGATTTGGAGCGCATCGAAGTCGCTGTCCAGAAGACTCAAATCAAATTTGTCCAAATCTCTGATCAAATATCAAATAATCAAATATTATTTCCATTAAAAATATCCATAAATACTATCGAATAACGAATCGGTCAATAAATATATAATAAACAAAAATTATAATTAAACCTATTTTTGTTTATAGATTTAAGTTAGTATTGGGATTGTTATGGTTATGAATGGCTCAAATAGAAGAGCAATACATACATGAGTTCGAGATAATCGACAGCAACGTATGTTACCATTAATTTCAGTATAAGAAGAAAACAAAAATCAATGATTTCGGCAGCGATTCGTTTCCAAAGCCGGGGAATCACAAACACACGACCTATTGATGCAAACAATTGATTTAAACAATGATTGATATATTCTAGTATTAAAAATATAATGAAAAACAGCACAAAATCACATATCTTTTATACTTTCTTTTGAGAATTTAATTTATTAAAAGAAAAATTGTTTTTTCGCTCTTTTTTTTGGCGCAAAACAACTGAACAAAATCTGGTTTTATTAAAATATATGATAAAGAAATTCTACCAAAACTAAAGCTGAAGAAAATTGCACAGAATATAAGTATAGAATCAAATAGAAAAGCAATAGTTGGATGAGAGTAAGTATAGAGCAAAGAATAGGTTGTGGAGTGTCTCTGACGAGAGGTTTTAGCAATTTTTCTCTCATATCGTCGTCATATCGTTCACAACATTTTCTCATTTAATCGCATGAAAAAGCTTTGCTCAGACACTGAGGGCTTGAGTGCGAACACAGAAATTATTTGACTCACACTTCGGATGACATTACTTTACAACTATTGAGAAGAGAGAGGAGTAAAAAAAAATTGAACTCAACTATCAAATTGTCTTTCCATCGAATGGCACTTTCATTCAACTATTCTTCACTCACTTTAGTCCTAAAGTGTGAAACCATTTCAATGATTGAATATCGAACTCATATTCTAAGACATTATTTTGGCTCTTCTGGTGTTACAATTGTAGACAATCACATATCTATAATAATGACCGAACTCTCAATAATACGATCAAAGAGTAAAGTAACGGTTGAGTGACAATAAGAAGACATAAACTCATGCATTGCAAAGAAGAGTAAGAAATGGATCTAATGGTGTATTTGATTCCAAACTTTATTTGAGAATTTAGGCAATTGTTAACAACTAAGTCAAGCGAACCAATGCCTCAATTCTTTTACTTCATTGCCCTCACGATATTCAACTAAAGAGATAATTGGATCCTAAGAACAAACACAACAAATACTCAAACATTTAAACTAATTGTATAAACAATAATCCCTCTCTTCGTAGCGACGGATCAAAAGTTTTTAAGCAGAAGAACACAAAAATACAAAAGTGTTGTAAATTATATTCAAATATAAGCCAATATAATGAAGGAATCATTTGCTTCCGAACTCACAACTATTCAAATGTATTTTTCATTTTATTACTACAAATCTTTCAAAATTGAATTTATATTTTCAAAGAATTTTTTTTTTACTAAAAAATGAATACAAAATAAGTATTTTATGTCACAATTGAGTGAACAACACAAGTGTCTCAAAATAATTACATGCCTTTAAGGCACTTGACTTATATTTTTTGTATTCATTCAATTTATGACAATTTATTTTCAAACTTTTGGTCTATTTTTCGGGTGAAATAAACTAAAAAACTGAAAGTAATGACGAAATTCAAACCCATTTAAAACTTTTAGTGTCTTTCCTGAAGGAAGTCAACAGAAAATTTGTTTAACTCATAGAACCAAATGACTGGAAATGGGATCAAAGGGAGAGATAGTAAGAGAAAAGTAGAGAAGAGGGGGAGAGAGAGAGGAAGAGAGTGAGTCCACAGAAGTAGACTTTACTTTTAATGAATTCGATCAGAACTTAACTTAATTTAATGCTTAGGTTTTCATAAAAGCAAATTAAAGGCAAATAATATTACTATTTGTACCCAAAACTAAATTATAGGTAAAACTAAAGTAAACTTTGGATTAGAAAATAATTTCGGAGGAAATCAGAGGAAAAATAAATTCAATTCAATAATAAGTTATTAAACTTAAAATTAAATTTATTTTCAGTGCAATTCTTGGGTTAAAAACAATATTCTAAGAGTTGAGTCCAAATGACGAGTGATTTGTGAAAGACTTGAATGACTCCAATTTAAAACTCACTTCAGGACTGATTTGTGTTTTAAATAAGAAAATCTAATTAATAGAAAAACTCAAAGAATAGGAATAAAAGGAAAGAAAATCAATTCAAACCAAAATTAAAAGTTTCGCTTAACTCGACTTTTCATCGGATTTTAAGTCAAATACTTCAGGCATTAAATGAACTAAAATTGATTTAATGTCAAAGATTTGGGGTTCGGAATAAGTTTTTCTTTTGACGGCAACAATATTTTGTTCGTCAGTCGCGACGAAAAAATCGATTCAAACATAAATATAAAATTCATTTGAAATATAGATTTGCATTTAAAGCGATTTTTCACTTCTTTTTCCATAAATGATATCAAATACTCATTTAAAGAATATTCCTTTCATTTGCTTATGATTTGCCATTTCTGACATACTCTTCATCTTAGATATGAAATACAAACTATAGACTAGAAGTCAATCCAAGGATCAAATGATTAATTGATTATTAAATTCAATTTAAAGTTAACAGAAAAAAGCTTTACTTTAAGACTTTCCAAATGAATGAGATTTTATATTAAAACTAATATTAAAAAAGGGATCACTAAAGGGATGACTGAAAGGATCACTTTTTTACACTCAATTCAATTGAAAATTTCGCTTAAGAACTGATCAAACACTCAACTAATGCCATCTGAAGACTACCCAAAGTTTGATTCGATGACTTTTTTATAAATTAGCCCAAGCTTTCTAAAGGAGCGATTTAAAAGCGACTTTTCAAGTTCATTAAAGACGTAAAGTGTGAAACACTAACAAATTATTTGAATGAATCATAAAATAATCATAAATACCAGTAAATTAAATTTTAGAGCAAAGGTTTACTTATTAATAGAGCATTGATTTTCGACTATAACGACTATTGTCGGGGTTTAGATAACTTTGAGTTCTAAATTAAATATAAGTTCGAATCACACACTGGGGGTCATTTTCCCGAAGTTTATAAACAACTATAAAGGACTATTTGAGAGGTTAGTGACTATTTGGAACGTTAGCTACTATTTACTTAATTCTATAAAATCTTAGTAAATCTCATTATTATTATATCACTATAAAAAATTTATAAATTTATTGTTTGATTTAGTTTTATTTGATATGAAATTCAATTTAAGTAAGAAAAAAGGCCTAAAAATACTGATTGAAGTATATTTATATACTGTAATAATGAATTTT